>JAHXMU010000196.1:181396-244445 GCA_019455685.1 Philornis downsi
TCAGGAGATTCAAGAATTGCCTCTTCATGACGAAAAAGTCACAGTTTGGTGCGGCGTTAGTGCGAAAACGGTCATTGGGCCGTTTTTCTTCCAAAACGAAAATGGCCATGCTGTTACCATCAACCAGGAGCGTTATCGCGACATGATGATCAATTTTGTGATGCCAATTATTCGTCGAAAGCGTATGAGGCAGTTCTGGTTTCAACAAGACGGCGCTCCACCGCACACAAGTCGCATAACAATCGATTTTCTGAAGAATTTGTTTCCGGGCCGTTTGATGTCGAAAAGTGGTGATTTGGACTGGCCACCGCGTTCGCCCGATTTAACGCCCGCTGACTTCTTGTGGGGACATTTGAAGTCAAAAGTTTACGTTAACAAGCCAAGGACCGTAGAAGAGCTCAAGGACAACATTCGTGAAGAAATAGCCGCTATTCCGGCCGAAATGTTGGCGAAAACGATGGAAAATGCTGCAAAAAGGGCACAATACGCCATCAACGCCAGAGGCGGCCATTTGAGAGATATCATATTCAAAAATTGATGTAAACAAATCTACTTGGAACAAATTAAATGAATAAAATTGCCAACCGCCAAATTTTTATTTTTTTCTTTGATTTTTTTTTAAAAAACATGGGTCCGTCGAATATGGGCAACCCTGTATTGGTTCGAGTTAAAAGTTTGGCCGTTGGGGAGCAGCTTATAATAAATGATTCCCTGTCAATCTCACCAAGCAAACAGCAAAACCTTCCTGACCGTCAATGCTAGCTTGGACAGCGTTTGTGCGTATATCTTCTTTGCTGTTGTTCATCTTCGATGTGCGCACTCACACAAAAACTAAGTCAAGCAATCGCGAAACCGTCTGAGTAGTTTTTTGACTACGAAATTTTATCGTTTTAACGCCATCTATCGTTAGCCGATCGTACTTACATAACGTGAGATATAGATTGCTTTTTGTTATGCCTTATATTTTGCAATGACATAAAACTTATTTTCAGCAACTACCGAGGATGCTAAAATCATGCTAACAGTATTCAAGTTTTCAAATATGTTGTGGGGAATTGAATTCAATTTATCACATGTTCGTCATAAAATCACTTTACCATTACTTTGTCAAATCTACTGCAGAAGCGCTGAAAAGCCAGCATAAAATATTTGCATTCCCTCCTGTGCTGGGTAGTGTTCTTAATGGAAAAATTAATCATTTTTGACATCGGATCAATATGAAATCAATATCAAATTCCTGTCTATTTCTTTTCTGGCCTGGTCATCCCTGATTACTAAACTCTGTAACTGACGTCGCAAAAGAAAGGAAGCGAGAAACTGAAAATAGTGGAAAGCTGGTGATATTGGGGTTGACTATTGTACCTTTTAATGACACTGGATGAAATGCACACAAAAATACACATACACATACAACACAGACAGACACACAGCCAGACAGACAGTGGCGGGCAAAGAACTTTGCGTTCCAGTGTTCAATCGAAGAATACTGGCAAGGAGCATAACGAGCAAAATCGTCAATGGATGGTGGAGGATGTCAGTTACAAATGCAGTGGCAAATCGATAGCGAACTTCTTCAATTTGTTGTTGATTTAGGGCTTCTAAGTGAATTCCACAACAGCATTGGGGGGGAATGCACAGGAGGAGGATGAGCTGCTGCTCACGCCGACTTTAGCACCAACCACAATCTTCCTATTGCTGAGGTTGTTGCACGTCGCATACAATACACAAATGTACGTCGTACGCGTGTACTCATTGCTAAGTACACACATACTTACATATATATCTAAATACATGCATAGTTGTTTTATCATTGCAAAACGATTTGTCGCCATTCCTTATAATGTTGGTGGCAAATGATGCCAAAATAATAATGATGATAATGACGACGACGATATGTTGTCACTGACGTTGTTGTAATGACGCCGATAACGACTGCATGAAAATGAAAATAACGACAACAATATGCTTTTCCAGCAGGAGCAGCAGTTCCACCAGCTGCACTACACTCCACTGCACCGTCCTGCTGCTGGTGCGACACAACTGTACTCTCTGGAAAAAAATGGAAAATATGACACCATCTTGGAAGGGAGGAGGGGCGGGCGGGCACAAAAGTGGCGAACGAGGAAATTATGATGGAGAATAAAATAGTAATCAGAGCAAAAGAAGCTCTGTGTGAATGTATGTACGTACCAGCATACATATTTACTGCCGGCTACAGCTGCTGTGTGCCACAACTGGTGGCGACGGTGGTGTTGGTGGGCCACCGACCGACCACGAGTGCACAAGTACGGGTATTACCAAATGCAGATAACATCGAAAGCAATCTAACTTTTTTTTATATTTCTTCTACCGACACGAAGAGCGATGCGAATGCGGTTTACTATTGCAGGCTCAGCAGCAGAGGCGTTTGGTGATGCAATATGATGCAAAATGTCGACATTTGGCATTCTGTTGCATTTTACACAGATGTTGCTCGTGGTATTCGCAAACAACCAATCTTTGACATACGCGACACATGCATCTCTAGCTCCACAATACCACTACATGGGCGCTAGCACCACTACTGCCTTGTAGCGAGCACAAGTACAGAAGTTGCCAGACGACTTCTGCTTTTTGCCAGCGTTTTTGGTTGCTTCCACTCCACTGTCGGTGTTGGCGCAAAGTAACCTCAACGGTGACACGTTCACATATTTGTTTGGAAAACATCTGTCGTAACTTCGTAACTACTACATCCTAAGTAGGGTGATCAGCATCATTGTCGTAATCGAAAATGGTTTAGCCGGTTTTCCTAATCAAATGCAGGATTCATTTTCACTTTCAGACTTAATGTCCGACGATACCTAATGCCAATTCGAGAAATTTTCCTTCGATTATATAATGCTCGGTTCGTTGTCAACTCAACAGAGTGACTGCATAGAATGATAATTGATGGCATCGGGGCTCATACTTACGATCCTACGTATACTAACCATCGTGCCACCGTGTTGGTCACTAGAACTCTAGACATTGGCATAAAAAAAAATCATCACCATGAAGAAACTATTAGATATTTTTCAATTAATATCAGAGTACGTATTGCTCGAGTCATGGGTAATCCATTGTCAGAATGAGTAATCGACGCATGTCGGCGTGGAAAAAGAGAAACGCTCGCTTACAAAATACCCGTGAGAAATGAGCGACGGACGAAATGAGTAGTCGCCATGGGTAGCTACCTAGTATCGTTAGTAATTACCTCATGAGTTACATGATTAACTTTACATATTTCTCACAACCGAGGGTTACCAATGGGTAGCACGTGTTCACTCAAAGTTTCAAAGTATGAAAAATCTGAAAAATCGTCGTATCTCGAAAACGGAGCGTTCAATCGCAAAATCTCCGAGTTTCTAAGGAGGTTGGACGAAGATGCAAGCTTTCACATAGTGCCGGAAAAAGAATGTTCAAAAAATCGCCTATTTAAAATAATCGCTAAAATGCAAAAATGCCCGTAAATAGGAAATAGAATCACCAATCAAGAGAATAGAATAATTTCTAATATTCGTCGGTGGCTTCTACCAGGCGATACCATCCCAGACATGACATTATAAAATTATAAAATAAGAATAAGAAAATCGCTAAAGTTCAAATACGGCTAAAAATATCATGAAAATGATCATCAAAATGATATCATTTTGCAAATTTCTGAGAAAATGATCACAAATTAGAACGAATTGCCAATTTTATAAATCGTTACAATGCAAATATGACCATAAATCGGAAATGGAGCGACCATTCACGCAAATAACACAATATTTAATGTCCATAGGAGTCTTTACCAGGCAAATGTCATCCATATGGTATCAAAATTTATTAAAAACAAAATCCTGTTTCGTGAATTTGCGAATTATAGCTATATTTACAAGTACGTTTACTACTGCTAAAGAAAACAATTTACCGGACTTTCCATTTTCCGGGAAGTCGTGAAAATTATTTTCATTCGCAGAGAATTCACTTTCACAGAAAATGGAATTTTACTATTAAGTGGCAGGTGATTCAAAATGTTACAAATCTACGCCAATAATGTCTTGATTTCTTTTTCGAAATATCACTTGGAAATCATTTCAAAATATGTTAATTATATTTAAAATGTGTTTCTTTGTTACTGTTTAGAAGATTGCTAATAAAGTCTCTCATGGAAAACATTGTGATAGGTTATCCATTTATTGGTTTCAAAGCAGCTAGTCTGGTAAGACTATCAACTATTAAATTCCATGTCGTCTAAAGTGTTAAATGAAATGTTTGCCATTTACGAATATGGATCGTTTAACAACAGAAGAACGCGTAAAAATAATTAAAACTTACTACCGAAGTGATGATTCAAACGTGGGCACTTTTCGTGCATTATAGGGTGGTTATGGTCGCCATAATCGACTTACTGTGCAAGGAATTGCCAAAATTATTAAGAAATTTGAGAAGACTGAAAGCGTTACAGATGTGGGCAGACCTGTGCATCATCGCAATGTATGCACTGCCGAAAATAACGTTTCTGTTAGTGAGGGTGTGGTGAATGATCCGAATTTGAATTCAAAGCGCTATAGCAGTATGAAAACCGACTTGTTTTGATCTGTAATTGAAGATTATGAACTGGACAATATGTGATTTCAACAAGACGGTGCCACGAGCCGGACGGATTTGCATGCGAAATTGTCAGAAAGCGTAATTTCTCGTCTTGGCTACCGAGACCATGTGATTTGACGCCGCAAGACTTTTTTAAGGGACTACGACAAAGAAAGTGTTTACGCGATATACCGAGATACCGTCCGAAATGTGCGAAAAAATAGTCGAAAACTACCTGAAAAGCATCCACTGGCTGCAACAACTGCTGCAGCCAATCCAGAGATGGTCATTTAAATGACATTGTATTTCATACGTAATGGCAAAGTCCAAGCAATATAATGAAATAAAAGTTTCATTTCATAGCTTGTGTGTTTTATTTAACCTCTTCTTTTTAACTGAAAAATGGATAATGACATACTCGTATAACAAATTAGATTTTGTTTTAAATATCGACATGAAATGTCCAATTATTTAGAAACTATTTGTTGATATTTTCGGAAACAAAGCTTTTAGCTTTTGAGAAACTAGTTTTGGAATTAAATTATGCGTATATATCGAATATCACAAACATTTTTTTTCTAAATTAATAGCATAGTGGCAGACATCTCTGCCAAATTTCACATCATAGATTTCATTAGTGTTTATTCTATACTTGAGTTTGTACAAGGCGAAGAAGTTGGAATAAGTTTTTTTTACGAAAAGGAATTTCTGCTGCAAAAACTTTTATAACGTTGCAGAGGACATTCGGTCGAAGAGTTTGTCTTAAAGGAGTGGCATACAAATGGCATAAATAATTCAAAGAAGGCCGAGAACGTTCCTACGTGCCCCAGACGCCCAAGAAATTCGTGATTTGTTGCTTAAAAACTGTCGATTAATTCTTTACTGATACTTTCAACGGTTTAGTCAACTCCACCCTAAACGATATTTTGGGCCTCATATGCATCAAATCCAAATTTTCGTAAAGACTTTCTCGTTCAAATCTCCAAAGCGATGAGTTCAGGCTACCAGAAAGTTATAAAACACATTATTATGGGAGATGAAACTTGAATCTATGTTTATGATCTGCCGGATACAATCGAGTGAAAATTATGCTGAGGTTTAAGCGGCACCAGTTGAAGTTGAAGGTTTTGCTGACAATTTTCGTCCATTACCACGATATTGTGCACTACGAGTTTTCTTTGGCGGACCAAGCTATCAACAAGAAATATTATAAGATTAGTATACCTTATAAGGTTACTGCAGCCAAAAAAAAAAAAAAACGTTTGGAGACACTGGCTGAATATAAAAAGAAGCTCGATGTTTGGGTGCCATTTGAGTTAAAAACCTCATGAACCGAATTTCCATCTTCGAATCGCTACATAATCGAAACATTTCTGAAGCGGGAGGAATGGGTCACTTATGACAACGACAAGTAAAAACGATGATGGTCGAATCGTAGTGAGTCGGCACAAACTATGGCCAAGCCAGGATTGGTGATCGGAAAGGTTTGGTGGGACTGGCAGAGAATCATGTACTATGAATTATCTACTACTACAGCCAAATACTTCGTTTGAACCGGTATTGATAACAACTGAATCGTCTGAAGGATTAGCACATTAGCCTTGGATTAATATGAGAGGAATTGTGTTCCATCAGGAAAACGGTAGGCCACACATAACGATAGTGATTCGTCAGAAGCTCCGCGAGGTTGGGACGTCGCTATGTATCCGCCTTACAGTAAGAACCTGGCACCTAGTACTTATCAGCACTTGATCTTCTCTATGATGAACGATTTTTCAGCAGCAAAATCATTCATCATAGAGATCCTATCAGGCACGAGGGATTCTAAAAGAGATGCATAGTGGACTTACTTCAAAAGGACAACAATAAAGCGACGCATATGTAGGGTGATTTTTTAAGATTTAAGTTTTTCAGGTTGGCAGCACTGGTTGGTAATGGCGTCCAGACGTCATCTGCCAAAGTGAAAAGTGTACAGTATACTCTGCCATTTCATTATGGAAAGACTAACAAACGAGCAACGATTGCAAATTGTTGAAATTTATTATCAAAATTGTGCTCTGTGACAAATGTGCATCGTTTGATACGACCATTTTATGGTCGTCATAATCCACCTGCTGAAGCAAGTCGT
Source organism: Philornis downsi (assembly GCA_019455685.1). Classification (NCBI taxonomy): domain Eukaryota; kingdom Metazoa; phylum Arthropoda; class Insecta; order Diptera; family Muscidae; genus Philornis; species Philornis downsi. The sequence continues at coordinate 188,118 of JAHXMU010000196.1, forward strand.
GCTGTTATCTCCAAATTTCGCACCAAATTTACTTTGTTGGACATAAAACCATCCATTTACTCTACGCATGCGAGGTAGAGTGAATACCGAAGAAAATACTGCAACCGTAGCGACCGGTGTTAATGACGATCGTGAAATGTGAATTCGTCGCCGTTCTCAGCGATTGGCCATGTGTTACTCAACCACAAGGAATTTTTTTTTTGCCCCAATTGGCTGAGTTGAACTTGGTTGACATGTACATAGTTTCATCGGGAGGGTGCAACATGCCACACTGCTTGTGCAACAATGGATATGTTGAGGGATGAATTTGATGAGAAGCTTATCTCTCGATTTAGCCCTGTGAGTTGGCCCCCAAGATCTTGCGATTTAACGTCTCTTGATTATTTCTTGTGGGATAATGTCAAGTCGTTAGCCTATTGGAGCCTTGCAGGATAACATAACACCCGTTATTCGTGGAATACTGGTCGAAATGTTTGAAAATGGGACGAACAATTGGACCTTCCGAATGGACATTTTGGGACGGAGCTGTGGACAACATTTACATGAAATGATCTTTAAAAATTAAATGGCAAAATGACTAATTTATCAATACCAATAAAATATTTTAATATATGATGCAAATTTGAGTGTTTTATTCGATTTTTAAGAAACTACGATTAAAAAAATCACTCTATACAAGCTAAATCGGATCATAAATCAATAAAGCCTTTAATTTCACGCAAAAATACTGGATTTCCTTTTGACTACACCTTACATTCACTTACTTACTCATCACTTTAGTCTGGTGTCCATACCAAGTTTCACGTGTATGGGAAAATGTAGTCCTTTGATGTTACGACTTAATAAATTTGAATCGTAAAAAAGCATCTCGTACAAAAACCGAATCCATTCTATCAAACAGAAAATGAAAAGTGAACAACATAAATAGACAGTTTGAGGTTTCATATCGACTGTACAACAAACACTTTTAGCGTTTTTTTTTTTGTTTCTGCCACAACAAAGACGGAAGAAGATACGCACGCATTTGTGTTCGATTGGCACCTTGCATAACTATTTTTGTTTTGCCCTTCATGTGGGGCATGCAGGTACTCCCTCCTCCTTTCCTCTCCTTTCACTGCACCTATTCCAATCAAATTTGCCCTGTCTAGCGGCCACTTGTGGTCACTCACATGTGCGTACGTAGGAATGTATGTTAATGCTTATTGTATGTATGCATATTGACTGGCTGCCAGCAGCTTCAGATAAGAAACGTCTTCTTTGTGGAAACTTTTTACTCGTTACGAGTCGTTTTAAGTGTCGGTATCGGTGCATTGGTGTCGATGTCGCCGTCCATGGATGGAATAGAAAGTTTCCTCATAGTCTATTTTTATGAATGGTTTGTTTATTTTTTTGCATAGCTGAGAAGCTCATTCACTTTTTGCGACAGTCACCAGAGTCAATGTTAGAAAATGTCGCAGACAATGACCGCCTCAACCGCTGCCCGCCACATCGTAATCCGTTGGTTGATTGTGCCTCTACTGTGCCAGTGGCATAAACACATCTAAATGCCCGTACAGGCCTAAGTGTTGACAGCAAAATGTATTTACTGTTTCAGTTCACACAATTGCTGTTCTTCTGTTTTGTATATTTTTGAAACGGCTTTTGTTGATATCTTTGCATTGACGCCCAGATATTTGTTTGCACCATTATGGTGTGACACTGCACTTGACAAATGTTTTAATAACACAATCGCTTTGATTGATTAAGCGGAATGGTATTTCGCAAATTAGATTTGCTCGTCATCATCAATTCACTAACACTAACTAACCTCTTTCTCTCTTTTTTCTCTCTCTCTCTCTCTCTTCCAGGTAATGCGGAGCGAACGGTTATATTTGTCCAATACATTTTCAGAGATGGTGAGAGAAACTTAGCATTTAAGTGTTTTCAAAATTGAATTAAAGCACTTCCTTCAATTTATTTAGCGTTCTGTTCATTAAGCGCGTTAAGTGTTTATATCTTTCTACCGACGTATAAAGTGTTCCGAGATGGCCAGCCATACGCCGCGTGCTGGCACACACAATGACACAAAACCACCAGTGGTCAATGGCCAGTGACATTTTGATTAATCCCACACCATACATTTTTGTCTTTAATGAGTTTGCCCACAGTTTCAAGTGGGAACTGAAGCACTCTCTAACAGACTCTATAAACATCACCGCCGTCATTGCATCGCCATTAGCATCGTCATCTGTGTCATCATCGCCATCATTATTATCGTCATCATAACCATAATCATCATCGTTATCGTCATTGTCAGCAGCATCGTTATCGTCATCGCCACCACTTTTAGCTATAGCACTAAAAAAAGTAATAGCTTAATACAATTGAGCGAGAAAAATGGAAGAATAATGATCATTGAAGCCTATGATGAAATAAATTGCTTAAATTTTTCTTAAAGTTCGCACTCATTTAAAATAATCCAAGTCATAAAATGAAATTTAATGGAATTCATCATAATTCATCTACAATTTTAATATGAAAATGTGTTTGCAGTTTGTTTCCCAATAATTTGTAATTCATGTTCTCCTCTACTCAAAATTCCCTCACTTGGATGAAGTGTCCTCAGCAGATCAAGTGTCTACACCGATTTCGTCAATGATATTCTAAATTCCATTTGATGTTTTGCTACTGTGCCCAAAAAGTAAGACAAGCTTTTATTTTTCCCAACAATATTTATTTATTCGGGCAAATCTACTTACTCGCACGGAGACAGTACGGTTATGTCAACGTTTTTTCCAATTCTCGGTTCATGCCTTCTGGTATGGCCTGGAGAACTTGGTGTGATTCACTTTAAATCTCTTTAGTTGACTCAAAGTGGTGTACTCGGAGTTGCCTTTTGAGTTTATTGAATAGTCAGAAGTTATATAGAGCCACATCAGTGGAATTTTATGAACTTTTGCCCAAAAAACTCAAGAAGAATAAATGTAATGTGAGACATGGGGCGAAAATCAACAATTTAGTGCCCAGAAATTAGATCTCTTTTTGCAAACAGCCTCTCGCCAGTGACACACAAAACAAAAATAATATTCCTTGTTAACAGTTTGGCATATAACATATAGCACAGTTTGTTAGCATAACCTTCATTTTTGAGCGATCTTGTCGCGATCTTTTTAGTCTTGCTTCACCTATGACACGATATTTACACGATTTATCACTCAAATAATACCTTTTATAACGTGCTGGTGGCTAAAAATCATATCTTCATAGATTTCAAATCGACTGACTCAAAATATCTTTGAAAACGGTGTTGGCTAATCCATTTTAAATATCAATGTCCTCGGCAAAATCGCTTATAGTGAATCGACGGTTTTTGAGCACCAAATCCGATTTTTGTTGGACATGATTTCTATGGAAAGAAGTTGGTGATTGCCGAGACACTTCTCCTCTTCAGTCTGTACTTGACTTTCTTTGAACTGTAAACATTTCCCTCCGACAAAGTGGTATCATATTCTGTAACAGCCATAGCCTACTTTCACAATCTGATGGTATGAACATCATTGGCTTAAAATTAAGAGGCACGGAGGCGGTCCCAACGCTAGCCGACTTAACAAAGAAGACACACAAAAGTTGTGAAAAATTTTCTTTTAGATCAATATACGTTTTTCAGCGATATTCAATTGCTTCTAACACCCTGTTTATAGTAAGAATTGTCAAACTCCTTAAAACAGCCATCAACCGCAGAGTCCACCTTTTCATTGATGGCAAATCTTTTACCACTAAGGCATTTTTTCAAGTTTGGAAATATAAAGTGGTCCAAGGGAGCTAAATCTGGCGAATAAGGTGCGTGATGAAGCAATTCGAACTTTAACACATTAACTTTGGCCATCGCAATAGTGGATGTGTGAACTGCAGCATTGTCTTGATGAAAAACCCTTTTTTTTGCCAAATACGATCTTTTTTCAATAATTTCATCACCCAAAAGCTGCAATAAATTATCATAATATTCGACGTTGATGTTTTTTTTTTCTTTCTGAAGATAGTGAATAAAAATAATCCCATGCGCATCCTAAAAACAGGTGTCAGAATCTTGCCTGCAGATGGAACTGTCTTCTAGACTGTTTTTCGAAAATGTTACGTCAGGATTTTAGGCGTCCCTGTGGCATATTTCGCATATAAGGGCTTAGTAGATCCACTCATAGAAGGAGTGTAATTGTGGTTTGTAAATTTAGTATTTGCTCGAAAACTAAGCCCCTCTCAGAAAACTAAGCCTTCTCTAAACTGTTTATAAAAAAAATTCATAATTAAATTATGATATTTGGAGTGCTTTAGAAAATGCATTTCCTGTATCGTCATTTTTCCAAACTGTCCCAAACGTGGATTTTAATTATCGTTGGGTATCAGGGAATTTGCTCTCACGATATTTCATGAACTACAAGGTGTCTCAAGAGGAAATTTACATTTAGTGGATCGATTGAAAAAAGTAAGCCGTCTATTGAAAAAATGTTTATTAATTATTAAAATACGCAATTTGGGAATTTATATAATAATATCGTATAATATAAAATTCTGCGTTCGCGGCACCCATTTAAGGGAACAGTAAAATTTCATATTACAACTGGGCGTTTAGACTCCATGATGGCTGCCATTTCATGACAGATATTTTCTTCATTCCCGTAAACTTAAGGCCTAAGATTTGAAATAACTCCACAGGAAAAAGTCCATAAGGATTAAATTAGAACTTTGGTGAAGGAAAATTTATGTCACCTTTGCTGGAAATCAATTTGACAGGGAAAAATTCTCGAAAACGTGGCAAAGAGTCGTATTGGACGGGTATGACGTTGCTCCGTTCCGCTGAGACCATATTCTTTGGTTATAGTCAAGAAAGTTTTGTTGTTCCGGCAACAAGAAATTGTGTAGCATCTCCACATGATGCTCTGAATACACTGTAGTTTCACGTCCTCCCTTTTCATCTTCAAAAAAAGTAAGGGCCTATAATCGCTTGAGGCGACATCGCAACACATATGTTCACTTTAGACGAATGAAGCTATTTCTGATGATTGTCTTTCGGATTCGTTACATCCCAGTAGTGACAGTCCTGCTTACTTACGTGTCCATTAAGATGAAAATAAGCTTCATTCGAAAACAAGTTGTTGGTAAACGTCGAAAAGCGTTCAATTTATGAAGTCGAGCCTGTGGAATAGAATTTTGTAATGATAATCTATTCAAGTTTAATGTACTTATGCGCTTCCGAATTAGAAAGTTTGGATCGTCACGAATACACTGATGAATCATCTAAGCCTTTACTTCAGAATCTTCTACGCGCTTTCGAGCAACGCTCCATAGCGATTGAATTGCAAGAGCCAGACTACCGCTTGACATATCGCTTGCGCTCTCTGCATTCGTTGCGTTCACGCAGTAAGGGAAACAAATATAAACTTTCGTTTGAAACATTCTTTTAATGAAAATTGAATATAATTCTAAGCTCGCAATTATCCTAGAAGCTTTTTGGACTCAACACATGCTACTAAAATTAATCTGAATCAATGGAATAGTGGCACGATGGCTTCAAAAGCCAAATATCGCGCATATGATTGTGGGTTCTAGACCCAATACACAACCATCAAATCCTTCTCTATGTGACGATCATTTCGAAATGTTTGACGAATCGTTTGCAGCCCATTTTGATGAACAACCAGACAGATGTGCAACAATGGTTAACTATTAGGCAGAATAACAAATTTAGTTCTGAAGCATTTCCTTATGACCACATCGAAGGCGGACGCAGATGTTTAAGGCAATTCTTTAATTTTTTTTCTAGACTGGCCACTGTGCACTGTGGTGGTCATCCAAAAACCCTGACAGTCAACTTAACTTTACAAAAGTTACGGGAATTTCCTCTATAACTACATTTTCAACATTATGACCAGTTCCTACCACTTCCCTTGTAATCGGTTGAGTGAAATGTTTCCTATGTAGAACGCCTTGTTAACGCTTATATTCCATTCTAGCAATATAACACTCACTTTTTGCCTTGTAGAGAAACAAAAGTCTGACACTATCTGCCAGAGGAGGCTTAAGCTGACATGAGCATGAACTCGTTTTAAGTCTTCAATTTATTCACAACTGAAACCGAACACAATTTTTTTTCTTCTTTTTTTTGCATTAGGAAAATCTTTCTTCGCCTGCGGCTGTGAATTCTTTATAATTGCATATGACTTTTTTTAGTTTGGTTTTCCACATTCCATCTGCACAATTAGAAAATTGTCAATTAAGATAGCGAAATTACAGGAAGAAAGAGGGAGTAAGCGAACGAGGGAAAGAGATGGAAGAGGTCACACTAGAATCAAGCCAAAATGTTGGACGGAAACACCAGTAGAAGTCCACTACGTCACGTCCATTCATCTACCCTGCAAAGATAAAATCCCCAGTTCAAGTTATTTCTTACAGTTCTCTTGTAGTTCTCATCTTCGTATCGGTTGTGAGTTTGAACAAAAAGTCAATAACTTCGACTCTCCACACATGCAATGCAACTGAATGTGTCACACAAACACACAACATGTATGTATGCAACCGTGTATGTGTGCTTGTATACTCGTACATATAAACATTTTCTATTGCAATTTAAGAAGAAGATAACACAACTGTTGTTGCATCCACCGCGTCTGTTACGAACGGTTCTGTTTGTGGGTACGACGACTGAAATTCATTCATGGATGCAGCCACATGTGGCCGTAGTCATCGTCATCATACTCATCATCGTCATCGTCGTCGTCATCATCATCATCATCATCATCATCATCATCATCATCATAGTCTGTGCTTTCAAAGCTACCATGCGAAATCATCACTGTGAAGATAGCACATCTGCCTGAATTTCCATGCACGCTTACTCATACTCCCATTCATGTATATACATACGTATATATGTATGTATGTGTGCATGCCTGTGCTCTTGCCTTTGTGGAAAAATGAAATGAACATCCATACTCTTCCTCCAAGCATCAGTCCGAGTGTAATGCTGTGGTGAGAACTGTTACATCTACCGGAAGACGCCTACTTTAGCCAAAAGCATTTCTACAAACGGGCTTCTTTTTGCATTCTCAGAACATGAACATGACGGCTCAAACAAGCCGGAACTGTGAACACAAGAAAAGAACATCTTGGCCCATTTCTCTACTCTAATTTCGTGGTCCTTCCCGGGCTGTATAAGTAGATAGGTTGGGGAGAGACAATACTCAGCTAAAGTCTGTGGCGTTTTGTCACATATCCTCGTGGTCACTGCAGATTGAATGGGGAATTAATTTAGCCGTATGTAATTGCAGTTCATTTGCGTAAATGTACGGCCCTGCATATATTAATTAAAATTTACAACTGTGTGAAAATAACAGCAGCCAATCGAGATTGGACTCATGTGAAGCCCCAAAAATATCTCATAAAATGGAGTTGCCTGAATCATTTGAAATGTCAATACCGTCAGCAAGATACCTTAGTGGTAATCGATGATTTTTCAGCACCAAATTTCTGATTTATTGCTCTGACATTAATGGCATTTATGACGCGAAATTTGGTACATGTGTCAATCATAGTGCCACTAACTCAGGTATTGAAAGTGGTCTTCATATTTGGACACGGCAATATGTCCAAAGAGTAATACATATGACTAAACACTGCATCGCCGTAATACAAATACCCGATTAATAGCCACAGTTTGATTTGGAAACTTAAAATTGTTCCCACAGCCGATCGCTGCCATCAAAATCGAGCTATAATTGATTGGCGTGATGGCCAGACACACAACTACTTGTTTCATATTTCGATAGACGAAGCTAGAAAGCTTTACTCCTATAGCTAGAATGGTCTGGGCACTGTGTGTGTTTAGTGTTCCAGTTACCAATATCAGCATTATTGCTGCCTGGTCTGGTCTGTACCATGTGGTTGTATTCATGTTATGACTGTGTACACTCTGTCACACTCATACCCACATACACGTACTGGCTCACAATTGCATTTATCTTCTGACTGATGACGATGATGATGATGATGCTGCTGCTGGTGATGGCCACGATGCTAAAGTGTTGTTGGCACTCTCTTTCTTTCTTTTATTTTTTGTTGGCAACATTTTCATTTCATTTGCCATTTATTCGTGAATGCAGCATTTGCATTTCGCTGCTGGTACATTTAATAATGACACTTGAAGCGGAACTCCCATATGTGCCGTTTCGTCGTTCTCTTGTTGGCTGCCATGCCTGCGACTCAAATCCGACATGGAGATGTCAGCTACAGTGACTCAGAGTATTTAGCATTTGGAACGAATCTTCCTCGGTGAGTCAGAAAGCCTGTTCTACTACTATGTTTCGTTGCCTCTGTTGCGATATTAGAATTGCTGTCACTTCACAATACTCGTATACTACATTCTCAAGGTTTTCTTTAACTTCGACCGCTAACGTGAATGCCAATGGCAATATCTTCGCTATTACGGCGATTGTGAGTTGAGAAATTTAGGCAAGAATATATTTGCTGCCATAAGCTAATGTTTGTTTGTTAGCAGCAGTAGGAGAAGTAGAAAGAGTGTCAAAATAACATAACATTTAATGAAAGGATAATTAGGAGACTTGTTTTTTCGGATGGAATAGATTTATTGAATTATGTAAAAGTTAATTTCACAAAAGTTGAAACAAACTAAGATTGAAGTCGATTTTAGTCATCAAATTGTGTGATTTTCCAATTATGAGCAAATTAGTAACTTCGATTAATATTATATATTGTAACGAATTAATAGAATGAAAAGCACATAGTCACTCCAAAAACAAATTGTTATGTTAACGCACAACTTAATTGAGATATTGGGAACATTTCAAGCAATTAATCTTAGTAACAACATTTAATCGGCTGTTGCCACAGTACAAGTTATTTGAACATTTAATCTGAAATATTTTAACAAATTATTTAATCGAATCAATTAAAAATGCAATTACATTTTTAATTAACTCAATTAAAAATTTTCGTTGAATCAATTAACAAAAGCTAATTAAATTAAAGATTTAATTGAACTCTATGTTAGGTTATGTTCTAGATGAGGCTTAGTTAGGCTTTATTTCTTATTGGTGCAATTAAATGCTGTCACACAACTGTAGGAGAATATGAAAAATCGAACAAATAAGGGTTTGTATCGCAAATCTAAGACCTTTACTTATTGGCAATCGATCACATAGTGAATCGTTGAACTTATTGACTTTTTTTTTTTTTTTTGCATTATTGCATGCATTATTTTTGCATGATATTGAAGGCTTTATTTAGCATAATTAGAATGATTATATTTAATTCAAATGATGTATTTCGTTTTAATACATCTTACATTACTATTCCCTAAGAGAAATTGTTATGTTAATTTTGGAATTGCTAAAATTAGTGTGAAAATATCTCCTTTCATGGCTTTAAATTTGACCTTTCATATGAATATGAAAGGAATTTGTTAAAAATGCTTTGGATTACTTCACTGTATATTACTGGCAAGCAAAAACAAGGCAATGGCCTAATGGAATTTGTTTCGTTTCTGGAGTAGAAGGCTTTCGGATCTGGTTGCTGTGTTACATCTATGCAGTTTGGGATGAGGAGGAGTTTGGAGAATTTCATTTCGTTTATTTAACAGTCTTGTAATTTAAAGCCTTTTGGTCAATATTAAGTAAATTATAAAGTACATAAAATAAACGCTACTCCAATAATTTGGGTTATTGTAAATGTCCTTTGCTATTGGTAAAAATAAAATAGAAATCTCCTGAGCTTTGAGATGTCCAAGTAGCAATCCTCTGAATTTTGTATAGTACCGCAATTCAGACAATGCGGTATTCTACAACGCACCATTTTCCCGAAACCAATCCTCTACTTTGCAGCAGGAAAATCTGTATGAACTCGTAGTGAATATATTTGATTTCAGGGATTTCTGGCGTAGTATTGCTTTTCCTGTGGTCTGTGGTTGAACTAAACAGAAATCTTCAACCGTTTCTTGTTGATTTTTTGCAATTGTCAAATTTATTATTTTGAAATTCCTCGAGTCAAAGGCGGAAAGTATCCAAACTGAAAACAACAACACAACAAAAATTAACTAATTTATTTGAATGTGAAATTATAACTTCCGCTCCTACTTGTCATTTTTTCACAAAAACAAAATTATGTAAATTTAGTTGAGTTCAGTTAAATTATGTTGTACTCGTGTTGCCGAAAAGCGGTTAAATAATTTAGAACGTAGCTACCGCTTGCCCTCTCCCACTATCTGTATGCCCGTGTATGTGTGTGTGTGTATGTGTGCGAGTGCGCACAGTGTAGCTCAGTTCAGCTTCAGGGAAAAATGTAAATCTAGGCCGGAAAAACGTGTTTTGCACTTTGGGTTGAAATCCGAATTGGGGCTTAGTGGAATAAACAAACCGAGACAGCAACACTGATTGCAGTCGGCGACAATAGCGGCCGGTCACAGTGCTCGTCTGTATGTGCATAAACTAGTTGTTACTCGACTTACTGACTAGCTGGTTGTCATTATTTCGTTATTGTTGTTGATGCTGTTATTATTATTGTTATTGTTGTTACATAACAAAGTACCCCATATTAGCATTAAAACGAGGAAACACAAACAATTGCTTGTCTGGAGTCCAACAACAATCGAATAAGTGTGTACATTAAGATGTGTGTGTGTGTGTGCGTGTATACTGGCACAAGTTTAATAAATAAACAATTACACACAGCACACTACAGACCCAAATACCAAACATAGTTGCTGCTGCTGCTGCTGCTGCTGCTACAATGCCAATTGTTGATCGTGTCGCCAACGAATTTGTCGTTGCCCCATTAGCTACTGGTAGTAACGAGTAGCGACATAAAGCCGATGCTGTCGCCACCACCACCGGATGGTATGTGTGATCTCTTCTCGATGTAAACACAGAGTCAAATAAATCAAATAAATTCCATTTCATTCCATTCATTCGCCTGCAAATATAAGCAATTAATTGAATTTCAACAACAACAATAGCAACAACTGCAGTGACAATGACAACGGAATATTCATGCCTTTTTCCATCGTCACACAAGCCAAGTGCAACATCCACCACTGCCACAAATGTTGTCAGACGCAGAAGTGGAATTCAAAATGGACAACATTGTTTACAAGCCAACAATGCATGATGCCGCTGAATGTTGGTTTAGTATTGGACTCACCAATGTCTGCTTAATTATGAAAATGATACCAGTCGCATATTGTAAGAGGATCGTATGGTATTAAAGAGAAGGAAAACATTATTTTAAGGTTGCTATTATGCTGACTTTTCGGCGTGAAAATTTCGAAATGAAATTGAAATTTAAATATAAATTTTCCGCCGGACTGTATTAAGTTTTTTCGTGAGGCATATTTTCTTAAGAGGCATTGCTAGCTTTTTTATGTTGGTTTCCTATACTGAAATCGGAACAACTTGTGTCTTTCGATAATATATTTGTGAAATTATAAAATTGCGTCTTTTTTTTTGTATTTATTACAATTTAATTTGTCTCGATTTCAGTGCTGGAAAGTACTGTTGCGAGTGCGGTCTCAAAACTAGCCGACCTAACAAAAAAGACACAAGAAAGTTGGAAACATTTTCTTTATTTTTCAGCATAATCTCCTTTTAGATCAATACACTTTTTGCAGCGATATTCAGTTGCTTCTAAACCCTGTTTATAGTAGGAACTTTCAAACTCCTTAAAATAGCCATCAACCGCAGACTCGACCTCTTCATTGTTGGAAAATCTTTTACCACTGAGTGATTTTTTCAAGTTTGTGAATAGAAAATAGGTCGAGGAAACTAAATCTGGTGAATAAGGTGCGTGATGAATCAAATCGAACTTTAATTCATTAATTTCGACCATAACAATAGTGGATGTGTGAACTGACGCATCTTCTTCATGAAACAAAACTTTTTTTTTTCATTACCTAAACGCTGCACTGAGGTAGCATAATATTTGCCGTTGATGATTTTTCGTTTTTGAAGATATTCAACAAAAATAATCCCATTTCCACTCCCATTCCACTGTCCACTGCTGTGACTATTCCTTTGTCTCAGGTATGAAGTGATGGATCCACATCTCTTCTATGGTTATAAATCGACATAAAAATTCGGCTCTATTGCGGTAAAACATCACCAAACATTCTACAGAAACATCTTCACGATGCTGTTTTTGGTCTATTGAAAGCAAGCGTGGCACCCATCTTGCACACAGCTTTCTTATCTTCAAATCTTCCTATCATTTCAGCTAGGTGCATAAGCATCTTCAACCGATGACCATCCAATACCATTTTGTAAATTTTCTTAACCTTGTCTCACGTTGACATCTCAATTGGTCGACCACTACGGTTTTGGTTTTGGCAGCTCATACGGCCTTGTTTAAATTCTGCACCCCAATATTTTACGGTTATAAACAAAGGAGCAGTCTCCCCCAGTAGTAGAATCTAGTCCGGTTTTAATATTGTTTGGACTGATACCTTTTAAATGGAAATGTTAAATTACGTAACGGTAACCAATTGTTTCCAAGTTTACAAAATTCACTGAGATCGTTTACTTCTGATGGCTCAAGTAAAAATACTAAACAACGTGATGGCTTGAAACTTAAAACATATGTTTTATGTGGTTGCCACTTTTCACGAAAACACATTTTTCTCGAACTACTGGGGCCATTTATACGTCAGGTCGGCTAATATTGGGATCGCCCTCGGAGTGTTGTCTGGCGGAAAAAATTTCACTGCCAGCTTAGTGGCAGTCTTAATTGAAGAAAAACTGTAAGATATGATGTATTTTCTCTTTGCTGATGCCTATCTTTGGCGTGCGCTCAATCAACACTGAGTTAAGCAACAGTCTGAAGAGTATTTTGAATACGAAGTACTCACTCTTTGACGCCATCTAGCATCACAGGATCGCATTTATGCGACACCAAATATAGATTACTAATTAATGTCTGTCCTTATACGTCTGCGATTCGATATAACCGCATAATTGTGCTCTTTTTTTCTAGTGGATATCAAAATTAAGCAAAACTGCTATTTTCAATGTGACAAATGGTCAACTATCTCGTTTAGTTGGCCTCTTTTTATCATAACTGAGACATTTTGGTGCAAACTTTTCTTGGTTTGATCAGCGAAGTTTGCAAAGCTTCTTCTTTTTTTCCTTACCAGTCACCCTGCTAAAGTTGACCGCATAGCTTAAATTTTTTCACTTTCATGGAAGTTCTAGGCTTAGTTATTACGAAGTATTTTAAATATTACCAAATGGAGTTGTATGAAATTTGCGATGCGATTTTCTCCAGACTCATCAAACTCAGTTATGTAAGGGAGAGTTAGGCCAGATTGTTTGATGAATTCTTACTGGGGTGGGAGCAAATCTGGCAATGCAAGCGTAGGAACACTCGTTGTGTCAATGAAGCAAACACACAACTCCCACACATATTTGTTTGCATCACAGAGTCAATAAATTGTGTGTTAATGGGAAATAATGAAGACGACCGAAAGCCAAAACAAGTATCTGGACTCGTAATTCTAATTTCAATAACAACTACGACAACAATAACAACAACAAATCTTTGGAATGTATCGAACAAAATGCAGCAAATGTCCACCTGCAGCTCAGCGCTCCTTCCGTGCGAATATGCCTGTTTATAGCATTTTTCGCATTGCACACACACACAGATCCAATATGAGGGAGTGGTTGTGTTAGTTGCACTGCTGCCACAGACAAAACTACAGAAAATTGCACATTTTTATGAATGAAAGCTGAACGCCAGAGTCTGCTCATAGTTGTAGTCAGTCGGCCGGTCTTTGGCCATAACAATCATAAAGAACAATTTCATTTGCAGCGAACTCACGTCATGGTGGCTGACACTGTAGTTGTTTCTGTACTTGCTGGCATTGCTATTGCAGTTGTTGTCGGCTAGATTATGTTGTATTTGCTTGCAATATGCTTTAAAGTGCACGCCCGTCGTGGCCCCTCCCTTTGCCAGTATACGTCAGCTCCAAAGTTGAGTTCATTGATCGTTTTTGCTGACACAAACACATACAATCATTGGCTGGCTTTATGCTTTGTTAATGGTCAAAAGCTTTGCAATTTTTTATACTTTCCATTGTCGTGGCACTGTCACAGGCATGGAATTGCTGGTGATAGAATTCACTGTGAGGGAATTTAATATTCTCTCACGTTGGGATTTATACAAATTGCTAAAACGTCCACACATCATCATATTGAAGTGCAGTCGAATATGGACAACAACGTCGTCAGTTTAGCCAATCGCTGTCGTGATTCATACAGCCCATTGTGATTATAATGAGAAACAACATTTAAATAGTTTGTAATTACTTTTTTGTTAGATTTGCACTAAAAATACAATCGCCGCCATTATGGTGAAGCTTGATGTGGTTGACACTATTAAGTAAACATTCATATGTTTATAACATCTTTGATAACATTTTAAATATTTAATGTAATTGGATGATTAGTATATTACATACTTTAAAGAGAAATTTACAGTAGCAGTTATATTTGTTTTTGTATTTTATTTTTAATTTTTAACCATAAAAGTGGTCGCATGATTTGTAGCGATCAAGAATTGAATCCCAGCGCTAACATGGCTACGATTTTAATTTTGATTCCGACCAGCAAATCAAAACTGTATTAACTTTTGTACCTGTGTCATACATCCATAATAAATAAATCTACAAATAAATTTGATTTCAATTTTAAATTTTGTCTCGTAATTTATCGGGTTGTTTGAAAAGTTGGTTCGATTAATTCATTAGTTTACCACACGCCATACTGTCGATCATTGATAACTCATTTTAACATCCCGTACTGTCATAATTGGATAACTGGAACCGATGAATATACATAATATATTCCTGATGCGCATCCCACGTGATCTGATTCTATGGAAAACGTAACATATATGCCTTATAGATGTTCGGTGTTATTTCCCAAACTTATTCTTCTTTTAGTCTCTATGTTAAATTTGTCCTTCAGTTTCGGTTGCCTGCTTTAGCTACTTTGTAATCGATATTAATCATTACTTTTCTGACAGATTCTACGCTCTTCGCTTTACTCGGAGCAGGTACACCCGATTTCGGTATTTTGAATGTTCCCTTATATCGAACATATATTAAGGATACATGATTCAGGCACTCTAATGAATCCTTGTTAAAATGTAACTGCTTAATTTGAAATGTCGCTATATATTACTCTGTCGGTTTTATGGTCCACGGTGAGTAAACGCGGTTCCCATCTTGCTGAGGGCTTCTTCTCACCAAACTGTAGGTCCTATAGTGGCATTACCGCGTGGGTATGTCTATCTGTGATGTCAAAAGGTTAGCGCGCCCTTTATCGTCACTCGGTCCCTAAACCTTTCATATTTAGATGCTTGATGTTCAGAAGAAACTTGTGTTTCCGCATCCTGCATATAATCTAAAGATTGTTCATTTCAATCGTCTACAGATATGAAAACACCTGATGAATTCCCCTGAAATTCCCAGAAACCAAAGTGACGCCACACTGCAAGCTCCCTCGGTGGAATTTTCTAAGGAGTTCTTAACTCGCCTTCATAGCGATTGTGGATTTGGCTATTCTACTGTACGTTACTAAACACTGAGACCCAGCATAAAAGCCAGTAGTTGGACACGACTATCATTGAAGTTGAATCTTCTTTATTTGAGTGTCTTGTGGTTGGTAGACAATTTGCCCGCTTGTGTGTGTGAATACACATGTGCATATTTGTATGAAAGGCTAAATCAAAATAACCAGGACGTATGCAAAATTACCACACAGAGAAGTTATGGCATTTGCAAGTTTTCTACAAGCCAACTGCAACGATTTTAACGACCCCCATACAAATGTTCATACTTTCAGGTGCAGATGTTTCAGCATTCGGTTTATGGATACAGCAATTCGGTCTCAAGAGTCAAAATGGTAGCCCAACCAAGAAGAGCGGGCCAGCCGACCGGCATGAACAACGAGAGCCAAACTGCAGGATAGTAGGACTAAATTCGATGAAAGTCATGTTGTTTGTTAGAGTTACTAGCGAAACCATATAAATTATTAATGCTGCTTGAATCCCGTGATGAGCAGAAGCTTCCTCGCTTTGTCCAATGCTGTCTTGCCACACAAACCACCAGAGTGCCATGGAAACATGTTTGTGTGTCTATGATGTATTGCATTCATACGAAAGAGTACCGCATTGGCGGAAGTTTTCTCTGCCTGATGCTGCCTCGCAGTGTTGTCCATGGCCAGAAGTTAGGAACTTGAATTGTGTGGAAAAGCAACATGCACATTGCTTTAGAGCTTCGTCGAATCGACGCTTTGTAAATCGTTCCCCGTTCCCCATCTCCCATATATGTAGCTTTTAAGGCATTTGTAGTTTAGTATTTTGTGCAGAAAACATTGCTGGCTGCATTTGCCTGAAAGTCGATCTCTAATGCCGGTTGGATTGTTGTGCGTCACGTCTTTTATAGAGGAATTCACGTCGGTTCTTAATATTTGGGATGGTTTTAAATGGCAGACATTGCAAACTGCTCGAATGAGTTTTACTCACAGGCAATCAATGCCATTTACAAAGTATCGTTTATGGCAAATATCCGCTTCAGTTTGCTGTCTTAAAACATTCTAAAGGTAATTGATGATGAATCTCAGTAAACAAAGTCTGTCAACAATTACAAATTGAAAGGAGAAACATTGTGGAAAATGTCAGCTTATTCTTTACAATTTCACTCTCATCTTATCCATGATTGCGGCCCTTCCTCCGTGAGCTGCATGGAGGACACATTCCTTTGGCAATTTAATACTGCGGCGATTTTAATTTTCTTCTCTGTTGTGCGTTTCCCTCTTAAATTAAAACGATTTTCTGCCAGTGATTAAAACGGAAATTCAGAAATTAAAATGACAGTCAAGTATTGCGGTTCCCACACACAACAGCAAAATACAAAGTCGTACGTACATTCCTCATGCCATTGAGCATGTAATACAGAAGTGGTCTCTGGCCGACTATGCATCCATCCATCCGACTATCGGCCAGCACGGCACAGCTCACTACGAGAACGGGCACTCGAGCCAGTTCTCCTCTTTGTTACATTTGCGTCGAGCTTTTTTCGGTCGGGTATTTGCAAACAAAGTCACTTGATGTTTTACATGCTGGACACACATTCTACACGCCTGTCCGTCCATATGTGATGTTTGAGTACCCCGGTGGGTGTGTGTGTGTGCACTAGCCCAAGCAAGCACTTAACTCAACATATGCACGATGCTGCATACACACTATTGCCACACGCAAACATACTTGCAACATTGACCGATCAGGAAATCGGCCCGATTGTCCCACATGGCCACAGTACCTGGTTGAAAAACTAAGAACTGTGGCAAGATGTGTCCTAGTACTCAAGTGTAGGTTCTCGACGCTGTAGAAGGCGGCTCTTACAGGGTTCTCCATCAACATGTGAATTGTGAACAATGTCCGCTAAACTCGTTGAAGGCGAATAATCGGTTTTTTTCTTATTATCATCAACAAATTACATCACATTAAAAAATGGAACTTTGCGGATCGGAGGTGAAGAAACTTGCATTGATTGCTCTATGGTAACATCTAAAACAAATATCGATAAATAGAGGACTCAAGGGAAATCGGTTATGGCCTTTGTTTGACATTGCAATACAATTTATGTTCTCATATTCCACTATATATTGGAAAGTGGAAGGATATGCTTTCACCTTAAGAAAGATTTAAAGTGAAGACAGTCCCACATTCTACTTCGAAAAAGTCGATTTTTGGAAAGAGTAATTGATTGAAAGAATCGGTAAACAACTTTGCACGATTATCTTCCTAACAATGTCGAACTAGTCCTCAGGATTAGCATAAGGTTAGACAAGTGTTGAAATATAATCTTTAATACCAGGATATCTATTTTTTTATTTCAAAAGTAAAGCTAAATAAAACAGACATAAAGCTATGATTTCGATAAAACTTTAATTTCATTATAATGCTTGGATATTGCCATTATGTACGGAGCATAATGTCATTTAAATGACCGCCTCTGGATTGGTTGCAGCAGTGGATCGTCTTGAGGTAGTTTTCGATCACTTTTCGCCACATTTCGGGCGGTATCTCGGCGATAAGTTGATGAATGTTGGTTTTGAAATGCTTTAACATTTGGAAATTATCCACGTAAAATACAGTCTTTGACGTAGCCCTTCAAAAAAAATCGCATGATTTTGCTGTCCAATTGACGTCGGCAAACCTTAAATTACGCTTTGTAGACATTTCTCATGCAATCATGCGGTCAGCATAACATTAATATTTGAACGACTTTCCCGCTACTATTTCGGTCTTGCTTCATCTTCTTTTGCATGATATTCACTCGATTAGTCGGTTGTTTCCATATCTCATTTAATCTGCTGTAATAATGCGTTTTATAACATGCTAGCATCCCTTTGCAGATTTTAGGGCAACTATTTTTTTTTTTTTGATAAAAAAAGAAAAGATTGTTTTTTGTTCAAAGTGGGGTTGACCAATCCGTTTGATATGCCAGCGCCATCAGCAAATCAAGGCTTCTTATTGTTAATCGAAGTATTTTTGATCACCAAATTTCGAATTTGTTGATTATGACTTTTAACTGTAAGGGGCGCTATCGTCTTCAACTCGTTCTCGGCCCTCTTTAATCTATTTATGTCAGTTGTAAACATTTTTTTAAGTTCATTAGTAGATGGCTTTCTAAACGCTTCTCTAACTAAAATTCCGTTTCTTAAATAAAATTCTATAAAATGTTTTTACTCAATAAATTCAGACATTGTAAAAATCGGCGAAAGTGTAGCTCAAACACTAATGAAATGAAATGTGGCACAAATGCCTACCACGGAGTTACCAGTGTAAATAAAAATAATACTTCTGAAACGGATTTTACATTCTGCCGACGTAGTAGCACATGTATCGGTTCAAGTGACATAAATTTCTCTATTGTGCTGTCCATTAAAGTTATGACCCATAAATTTCGTGCAGAATTTTCACTAATCGATCATAATATTGCGGCCAAGTGCTGTGCTTGGCCTGTCTCTTGTCCTCTGACAATTGTAATTCCTGGTGCTATGTCTATGTGCCCATGTCTGCATGCACTTAAGTACGAATGTGTTCCTTGCTCCTCTGCCCGCACCTCATCCATTTCTATTTGAAAGTCACACTACAAGTGGAATTCGATTTTAAGCGAGAAACCCTCATCGTCATGTACTACAATTTGTGCGGATATTTAATTTTTTTTTTTTTGTTTGTTGCAACACTGGCATGCCAACATATGTACGAACCATTCAACAAACAAAACATCCGTAGCACTGGTATCATATAATACATTATTAATAAATATGTACTATGTTATGTGCTATTTCCATTTCGCATATAAATTCTAAAAGAAAATAAGGAAATGCCTGCCCTCAGATAGATAATCCATGATCGCAATCGTAAGTTTGAGAGTTGGCTGTCTCTTGTTCCGAAAAATAGCATCATCCGATCAGGAAGGCTTTATTCAGCAGAGTTGGCTTGATCCGATTTAGGTCAAGTATACACCATAGACAGGAACAAGTGGCAATCATTTGATGCTTGTTCTGGACTATGAGCTGGATAGTTAAGAAGCTCCCATCCAAGCTTCTGGCGAGTCATTATCGATGTGTGCGCCCTAGCGCAACATAGTTCCCCTCCGCCTCTTCTAAACGATTGTTTCATATAGACGGACCAATTGTTGACAGTACAGGTTCGCATTATGCAAAATCCTCCTGACCCACAATCTTGGCTTGACCACGGTTTGCCCGGCTAACCTCGACCGCAACCGTTTTTGCTTGACTTTTCATCACCAGTCACCAGTAATCTGCTTTAGGAATGGACCGATTTTGTAGCGATTCAGTGGCGATTAGTAGATGGAAATCCGATCCATGAGGGCTTATTTTTGTATTGGATTGTGTGGCACGCTTACATCGAGGCTGTTTTTTAGTTAGTCTTTTTTTAAGCCGTTCCAAACGATTTTTTTTAGCTTCGGGGCAATAAAAACGTTGCTTACGTGCCGGTTAGACTTGACGATTTTTCTTATTTTATCGACATATTCGACAACTGCTCTTTCAGGGTGTGATTGATTTTTGACACCAACATCATCGGAACGGAATCAACGAAACCAAAATTTCGCATAGTTTACTGTTATAGCACCAGCACCACAAACGCTATTCAAATTCGAAACCGCCTGGCTGGCTTTTCGCTTTAATCGAAGAAGACTGTAAAATATGGCATATTTTCTCTACGCTGTTGTCCATATTTGATCACAAAACTGCCTGAGTAGTTTTTGGTTACGAAATCTTATCTTTTTAACGCCATCTAGCGTACTCTGATCGTGCTTATATAGCGAGAGATTCAGATTGTTAAAGCCATCTATTGGAAAAATAATCGATCTCTTTATGCTGTACATTATACAGTTTTGTCAATTTTGATTGTTTTTATTCAAAAACTTCGATGTTCGATGTAGCCGCATTTAGCGTAAATAACAGCGTCAATACTGCCCGGAAAGGCTTCGCCCACTGCATGAATGTGGCTTGATGGTATTTTGTCTTATTTTCGGCGAAGAGCAATCCTTAAGGCTTTGAAAGTTTTATATTTTCTAGTTGATTTGATTTGGCCTCTAGAATGGACTTTATGGAAATATTCATTGGGTTCAAGTCCGGAGAAGATGGTCGCCATTGTTGTGAAGAAATGAATCAGGGAAATTTTTCTTGCAAAAACCATTTCACCTGTTTGGCTGGATGGTGATGAGTCTTTTTTCTGAATTGTTTATATGGCCAACAAAACAACAAAGCGTCTTTTAAAGTTTTTCACAGTACGTCCGGTATCTTAGTAACGTGTAATGGTCCGATACACAAACATTTTGTTTACACGTCTGGTAAATGTCAAAGCTCACTATTAACAGTGGCTGATTGCGATTTTCCAGCCAAATACGAAAGAATAATACTGTTGCGTTTGAGTTCCATTTCGATAACTTTTTTAACTGCAACAAAAAACAGTATGCTTCTATTGGCTTGAGAATAACACAACAGACTGACGTTCGTCAAAAAATGAGCGCGCTGTTATTAGCCGTTTGATCGATCCTGTATTTCGCTGTATTTTGTAATATTTGAATATCAAGTAAAGCCAATGCAGCTCACTTGAATTCCACCGTACAGCGTACGAGGGGAGAGAGGGGGAAATTTGGGCGAACTTTACGAAAATAAAAAATGTATGCAATTCTATGATTTTAACTTATATTTGGCTTTGTTGCCAATTCTGTTGTGTGGAAACTTTTGCGTTTTTTGATTTTCCTCTCAATTTTGTGTGTGTGTGTACAGGGAAATCGAAGTCGAAATCGATGGATGTGATTGTTGGATTTCGCTGTGGATGGACCCCGTAAGAGATAAATGTGCGCTGACAATCTGGTAGATGCGAGTTGTAATGGCCGATATTTTAAATGCTCTCAATCAAAGTTACGTGCATCCTGTGTCCACATCCATATTTAGCTTTGAATGCCGTGTGTGTATGTACTCGTATATATACACATATGTGTATATGTGTGTGTTTGTGTGTGTGCAACGTCATATCTCCTTGTTATGCACATTATATTCCGGATATGTGCATTTCTGTGCTTTCTTTTGCTGCTTTTGGTTAAACCGCAGTCGTTGTTATTATTATGCAGCCACTTTTATTTCCCTTCTTCGCCAAAGGACGAGTGCAACGATGCTTTCTTCGTTGATTCCGTTGTGGTCTTATGCAGCTTGTGGAACGGAAGTCGTAAAGGCAAACTCGTGAAGAGCCGCAGAGCGGGTAACAGGATGTGCATGGTGCTGATGATGAGAACTACAACGCTGGTGATAATTATGGATTTACACGAGCATGCATGGGTGTGTGCGTTTGAGTGTGTGTGTGTGGAAGCGGAGATGCAGTTGTTTGCAGCATTTATGAATTTATGAAAACACAACTTCCTTGCTTTATTCCTGAATGTTTGCATTCTATTATGCTTGTTTCCCTTTCCACTGTACACTGCGACTCAGTTCCTTTTAATGAACCAATTTATATATCCACGGATGTGTGGACTCATGTACGCAAGTATAGCTCTTGTTTGGACTGTGAATCTAGCGAATTGCAGTTTTTTTAGCGCGAATGTAACGGACAACCGTTGCAGACGCCAATAGTTGTGAAAGTGTGTTCCATTTTACTGGCGTTCTTGCTGCCACGACTCGTGCTTGGTGTAGGTTATTTCGCGTGATTGCCAGCAAACAGTGGCACGCGCCTCAATTGTTGTACTCGTATGTTTCGTTTTCTTGTGCAGGCCACATGAAAGAAGTGCAATCGGTGTGCGCCCGCTCCTTCGCAAGTGGTTTGCACCTCACGCCACAGCCACAATATAGCGTTTTGGCCATATGTGCGTCATACGGCACCGCAGAGCAGCTCATGCATGGCGCACATAGTTCGCATACTTCACCGCACTACTGTGTAACGAAGATGCACACCTCTGCGTCTCATCGTGTTGTTCGCGTGCTGTTCCACTGCAGGTTTTGCTTGGCCGTGTTAATGATCACCATCATCACATCGCGGCCGTAATCATCTCCTCATCATCACCGTCCAATGCAGTCTCATACACCATCATCTTTGGCAGCGTCTGGGAACCCAACAGCAACGGCATCATGCTCACGTGACCATGGTGGCATACAATTCGTGCGTGTTTGCATTGACATGGTTTTCTCCCTCGCTATGCCACATTTTGTAGACAATTTTATTGTGTCTACACGTATCTCTCCCCGCCCGACTGTCCCTATTCGTGGACAGGTAGGTATTAGGCCAAGTTGTGGGAATGATGGCGTCGAAGATAAAGAGATTTTTAAATCTCCATTTAGTGGTGTGTGCGTCGATTTCGTAATTGTCACATGCATGTAAGTAGGTTGACAATATAAAGGTAAGGCGATGGGACAACAGTATGTTGACAAAATTGCTGCAGATGCTGGCTGTGGCTGCGTTTCCCCAACCACCAATCAAGCTTAATTGCGATTTCCACAAGATTTAATTATCTGATTATAATATTTTCATGTGAGGCTCAGCACCAGATTCATTATGAGACAATACAGCCGAAACAATATAAACATTTCCATCTTTAAACCAATCTTAGGATGTTGCGATAAGCGCTGGCTGCACCTAACATCTGCACTCACAAGAGGGCCAGAAGTCACGTTAGCAATAGCTCTTGAAAGTGCTGCAAACAAATGTAAACAACTTGCACATCAAATATGGCGATTACTGGCATATCTATTATTTTGACCGAAACCGTAAGCCAGTTTTTGTAAAATCGCCTTTTCCGCATAACCAGTTTAACTGATTTTTTGCTTCGGTTAACCGGTGTTTGAAAAATTACAAAGTATTTTAAAAATATCTTAGTGTTGAATAAAATAAAACTGAGATTTCATGAAAATAATCCGAAATTACTTCTGGCAGTACAAAGAAACAAACTGTTTTTTGATAATTTTACATTTTGCACAACTTTGTAACGGCATATTCAATTTTTGGAGAAGGCATAAACGATGTTGACGTAGGTTTAGTCGGTATATCGAAAACTTGTGCCTCCTCAAAAACTATTTTTATATCGCAAATGTTGCGTTATAAACGCCATTAAACAACTTAATATTTATAATAACTACAAAATTATAATTAATTTGAAATTTTTGAATTACTTAAACTAATAATCTGAACGAAAATAATAATGATAATGGAAAACATCGAAATTTATGATTTTTACTTATCTATATTATTATCTTTAAGCGATATTTTAGGGACTACAGCTGACTACTAAAAGTTAATATTTATAAGAACACCCTGTATATAAGGTGTAGTAAAAGTAAATCCATTATTTTTATAATAGATGACTTTAGTAACCTGTATCTCGCGTTGTTTAGTTTCGAGCAGGTTACGACATCAAAGAAGGGCACCAGCAAACAGAAATTACTCAGTTTTTACAGCTCAATTTTCGATTAAGTCTGAAAATGTGAATAATGTGTATGGTCTTGCTGCCGCAACAGTCTATCACGAGCACTTTCGATGTCATCGACTCAATTCCGGTAATTTTGGCGCACCCCAATTGTGGAAAATACCGATAAATTGATGGGAATCGTCAAGTTCTACCATCAAGTAATCACTGTTTCCATTCCATTCCAGGGGCTGAATAAAACTGAATATGAAAAGATGATCAACTTATATGTGCCGTACGAGTTAACGCAGAATTTCCATCAGTCTATGGGGGCAGAGACTGGATTTTCTAGCAAAAAAACGCCGCAAACCACGTCAGCAGAGAAACAAAATCCTGGTTTTTCTCCAAAAGAGTCAATGTTATGAATTGGCCAGCGCCGTTTAGATCCATAAGCATCAGGATCTTGTAAAAAATTTTGAATGAGACTATGGATCTTGTCTAGTTCGCGACCATTATTATTTTATTTATTATTTTACCTATTTCCTGTTCTGTCTAACGTTTTCCTCGCGGCATGTCTTTTTTGTTACTTAATTTTACCACTTCTTCACAAAAATGATTATGATCTTATCGCTTGCACATTTAAAAACTCACTAATTGTGCTTGGCATTATAATTGTGCAACACGCTGAAAACAGAATTATCGCGCAAACAAAAGTACCGTTATCTGCACAAATCGCAAAATTCGTCCAAACAAGTGTTTTGATATAACATCATAACATGAAAAAATATAGCGTTACCCAATTACAGCAAATTTATGGATGGCTTTATAAATATGAAACACACCTTAGTTAGGACCTTATATCAGGTGATTATCGAAAATCGACTAAGGCGTTAAATAATCAAGAGGCGTTAAATCGCAAGATCTTGGGGGCCAACTCACAGGGCCAAATAGAGAAATAAGCTGCTCACAAAATTCATCCTACAACATATCCATTTCACGATCGTCATTAGCACTGGTCGTTACGGCTGCAATATGTTCTTCGGTACGCACTCTACGCATGTGAGTCGATGGTTCTATGTCCAAGAAAGTAAATTTGGTTCGAAATTTGGAGATAACAGTACGAATTGTTGATTCAGCAGATCGATTATGACGACCATAACATCAAACGATCAAACGATGAACATTTGTCACAGAACGAATTTTCATAATAAATATCAACGATTTGTAATCGTTGCTCATTTGTTTGTCTTTCCATGATGAAATGGCAGAGTATACTGTACACTTTTCACGTTGACAGACGACGTCTGCCAACCTGAAAACTTAAATTTTGAAAAATCACTCTATACATAATCTACCTCGGAGATATTCTACTAACAATTTACATGATAACTACAATCACAAAATGTTCATCACCGTATTCCAAGAATTAATACAAGGATTTGAAGATAATTGCAGATGTTCACACTTTGCAGAAATACGAAATTTATATAGGGTGGCGCATAAGTAACGTTCACGGCGACTGTATTGAATGCGTCCTTGTGCATCATTTGGTTTTAACTCGTGAACCAATTGCATCTTATGTGGAAAAAGATGTAACATATGTAAAATTCTTTGCAAAGACCGCCTAGACATCTCTAATTGCTGAGAACGTCGCCTGTTGGAAGTTTCGGGGTTTTCTTCAATACTTGCTTGCACTCGAGCAATGGTCACTTCATTTCGAACTGCACGAGATCTTCCAGCACGCGGAAGATCATAGACAAACCCTTGTTGCCCAAAACGCTGAATCAATCGGTAAATTGTTGGAGCGCTAGGAGCATTTCGAACATGTATGCAATTTCGGTATGATCTGAATAATCGAATGCTGACTTTCAAAGTAAAATCGAACAACTTTGGTTCTTTTTTCTGTGCTGAGAATTTCCATCATAAGTTTCCCAAGTATTATTTAGTTAATTCTGTAAAGAGACGAAAACAAAAGACTTAAGGAAGAAATGTATTCACTGATGAAATCTTAACGTTCCTTATGCGCCACCCTATACAATTATTTATGTTTTTCAACTTCTCGGAAGTTCTATAAATATCGCATATTGTATTAAAATTTCTGTAAATATTAAAAGGTTTTTTTGCTATCTTTTTGCCTTAAAATGTCGTAAAATATCTAAATGTGGCTTTCCTGTATACTTTAGTTGAAAGTTGCTGCAATACTCGTATTTTACGTAAAATCTCAAACTTTTGTACATAAATATTTTTACCTGCTGTGATGATAGCAAATAAATAATAAAAAAAGAATTTCTGTCCAAACAGTCCACAAATATCATCTAATAATTTTTCTTTTAATCATCTAATAATTTTTCTTTTAACTTAGGAGAAGGCGTGAAAGGCGTGGTTTTACTGAATTGCTTTGTTGGGCGAAAACTGGATTTTTGAAAAAAAAAACGTAGTTGTGCAAATAATTCAAAAACCGCTTTTCTAAAAAAAATTCGGTTATTTGAATACTATAGTGGTGATTCATAGCCATCAAATTGTTGTAGTTACTCATAATAATGAATTTCAATTCAATTCAATTCAATTTAGTTAGTTTTGTCTGTATTGTTGTAATTCTAAACGTGTTGCCTACGGTACCTTTGTGTGTGTGTGTGTGTTGTGTTGTGTTTTGTTTTTGTTACTGATGATTTCACTTCTCCGGCGCTTTTATAACAAATTCAAAATTCTAAAAATACTAAACGATTCTGTAAATGAATACCAAACAAAACAGGTGAACGTGTTTTTCGATTAAATTGCGAAATTATTAATAATGCAAATATCAAATATTGACTATACGAAACGAACAAACAAAAGCAAAAGTAAACAGCTGAATTCGAGGTTTTATCTGGAATTTAGGAACACTTCTCCGGACCGTGTCAACCTTGCTCTAAAACACCTTCGATGGCACAAACTATAGAGGGGGGCACCATTTAGTTGCAACGAATTTCTGCTGAAATTGCCAACACAACAATGCAGCACTCACGCTCACACCATGTACCGCCTGCATTCATATGTTTGACCGTGTGTGTGTGTGTGTGTGTGTATGTCTGGTGGTTACTAATTCCATGTTTGGAGTCATTCTGCAATTGACTGTTCCATGTCTGCCAGTTTGAGTAATTCGAAATGCCAAGAGCAAACACGGCACTCGCACAGGGGATCGCATTGACTGCGATCATCACGATGACGATGTCGTTACTAATTTAATTGGCATTCCAATCCATTTGCTTAATAGCTCTTGCGCCGCCTGCTGCCTACATTGTGGTATGTTCACGTACATTTATGTTCACAGAGGTACATACACACATAAATACATACATACATAAATATATTTGTTTGGTTTTGTTGCCTCTTCTCTCATTGGATTTCACTAAAACCGGCTTCGAAATACTCTGTATACAAATTGCAATAAGTGGGTGTTGCACGATTAACTTGTTTTCTTTCTTTTTTTCAATTGCCACTGATTTTTTAGTTTCCTCTTTGATATTCATTTCTATTTGTTCACTACCAAAAACGTACGTTTTATAAATAGTATATGAGTACATATTCGGCACGCTAAACGGAATGCTGGGCTTTTGTTGAATATAAGATATAGTAAAACGAAATACATTAGTTTTCCAATAGATGGCTTTAGTAAGCTGTGTCTAGCGCCGTACTAGAGCGATGAGATTTCGTACTCAAAAAAATTGCTCTGATAGTGTTGTGATTGTTTGACTCTGTATTGTTTGAACGCGAGACATCAGTCAAAGAGAAATTACACCATATTTCACAATTTTTCGTCAATAAAGGCGAAAATACAAGCCAGGTGGCTGAAAATTTGAATAGTATTTATAGTCCTGATACTGTAACAGCCAACCACATGCAATTTTTGGTTGCGTAGACTTCGTTCTAATAATTTTGATGTCAAAATTTCACCATACTCTGAAACTCCAATTGTCGAAAATGTCGATAAAATAATGGAAATCGCCAAGTACGATTGTCATGTAAGCACTGTTTCGATTACCCAGGAGCTAAACATTACACAATAAACCCTTCCGATACACTGCAAAAAGGCAACATACAAAGAGAATTTCAAATCACTTCTAAATCCGATGATCGAATGGTGGTGAGCTGGAGCAAACGGTGATCAATTCAGGATCGACGGTCGGGAAGATTTTGCTGCTCCCCTACGACTAATCCTTAATTGGGATCTGTATCATCAACACATGGATAGTCCGAGTCCAGCAGCTGCTGATTCGGCCAATAGGAGAGTAATTCAGACAATTCCTTTAGGACAATGCCAGGCTGCGTGTACCGATAGTGACTCGCCAAAAGATTCGGGAGCTTGGTTGGGAGGTTCTTATGCATCCATCTTGTGGTCTGGTAACGAATGATATTTCTAGTAGAAAATTCGCCTCAAGAGAAACCTTTGAAATTTGAAATTTTTTTTTTTTTTGCTGATATAGTCGATAGGCATAATAGAATTGCATTAAATTTCAAGTTACCGAACAAAGCGGTGCATATTTGATCAAATTCAGATCATTCTAACTATGCCAAATAAAACCTTCAATGTCATGCAAAAATATAGGATTTTTTTACTGCACCTTATACAGGGTTATCCATTTAGTGGTTTCAAAATCGCCGGTCTGGCAAGACTTTATTGCATAACAAATTTCCGGAAATTTCACGTTTTGGCGACGTGAATTGGCCACTAAGGTCATATAATTGGAAGCAATTAGACTTTTTTTTGATGGGTCTACGTCAAAGGGCGTGTTTACGCGGATAATCCCCGGACGTACCTCCCCGAAATGTGCGAAAAAGTGGTCGAAAACTACCGCAAAAGAATCCACTGCTGCAACCAATCCAGAAGCAGTCATTTAAATTACATTTTATTTCATACATAATGGCAAGATTGAAGCATTACAATGAAACAAAAGTTTCGTCGAAATCATAACTTTATGTGTGTTTTATTTAACTTTACTTATGAAACCGAAAAATGGTTAACCCTGTATTTGTTTACTATGCTACTGGTCCTATGCAACATTTCCAAACATTTGAATTAGAAAAGTTTCTTATCTCTAATCTTATCAGTGACATTTTCCAGCTTGAAAATATACAGTGCATACATTTTGCTGCCGGTTGTCATGAGAAACAGTTTTCATCGTGAGCTTTGCATGACACATGTTTGTCATCGTAAAGGGGTTTCCAAGTAGGATGGACCGATATTGTTTGTTTGTTCGCCTTCGCACGGTATCCAGGAAATTCAAAAAGTCCCGGGTCTGTGGAAGGAAAACTCGTTTTCTATAAAAATGTTTAGTACTCCGTTAAATTGAATAATCTCTAACTTTCAGCTAAATAGTACGTTCCGATCCTTAACTTCAACTATTCTATCTTCTAAATATTAACTGAATCACGACTGCGAGCGTATATTGTGGTAAAACAATTTAGAACATTTATTAATTTATTTAAATAAAGAATGATTTATGTATCAAACCTGTTACAAGAAATTTAATAACTAACTTTGCTCTTAATAAGTAATCCTTTGGTTCGTAATCGTTTACAATTTTCAAAATTATCTATTGTAAAATCACTAATTTTGGCTAAATGGGCCATATCTCAAAATACATTTTTTGTATAAAAATCTCGCACTGCATCTCAATATTATGGGGGTTTGAATAAAGATATCGTTAATCCAGTTGGATTGATTGGTGTGAAATCTCTTTCGTCTATGGCATCCTCATTTTTCCGTCTAAAAGTTTGCTTTGTTTGTTGTAGCTGCATTTAATTACAACGTAAATGATCAATTGCGAACTTGACACATCGATGTTTATATTTCTAGAAATTAGTTCTGAGGAACGCCATGAAAATTAATCCGTTTGACGTTGTTACAATGTGCATTTGCACGGCTAAGGTGCACCTTAAATTTGTATTGAGTAACGTCGGTGTCTTAGATTACTAACCGCGCGGCACTTTGGAGCGCCGCTGCCAACCTGAACCGCAACGGGCGCAACTTACTGGCGCTGCTCAACACGATACGAAAACACAAAACAGCGTTTATTGGCGACACATTAACTGGAGCATGGATTTTCTTGCTTAGCTGCATAGAGTTAACAAATTTTTACAAGCGAACAATCAGACGACTGATAATGTCATGTGATAATGACAAAATTTATGGGCACAAAGCTGTGACCACCGGCGGTTGTTGGGAGCTCAATATTTTGACTGGTTACAGCAAGTGGGATGACTGAGATGTTTAATGGGAATTATGTATTAATTATCATGTGTCAAGTGTCCATATACAATACACATAATGGTAGAAAGTTTGCAGTAAAGCTTATGAAGCCAAATTTTGCATTCTCGCTTATTAGGAGGGGGTACATACTAGGCTGTTTGCAAAGTTCGTGGTTTATCCAACAGAAAAAATGGTATTTGAAAATTGCTATGTGTTCTTCAAGCATAGTCATCTTTTTTTTTTTCATTTCAACTATTATAGCAATTGTCGATTAATTCGATGCTGGTTTCAAAATTTTCACAATAAGATCTTGTTCCGGCCGCCTCCTGTTTAAAAATGTTTTGTTGCAAGTCATCTCTTGGGGTCAGAGAAGCTATAATTGGCGCACGGGGCCACAGCTTCACTATACAAGGGGTGTGTTAGGATTTCACTTTGAACAATTTGGCTGTTGTCATTTTCTCTGCTTTGTTTGCTGAAGTCTTCTTCTTATCTAAATGATATCTTTTATGCTTGACAGCAACCTCATATCAATCTAATAATTCGTAATTAATAATAAATATTAAAATTATGCGAACTATGTGTCGGTGGAAACTTTTGTTAAGCGCTTACAATTTTCGATCACCAATCACAAAAAGTTCGACTTCTTAGCCATTGCATTTGATGTAGCAGAATTGCCATTTTTTCTTACTTTCCTCATTTTATCTCTTAAATAATGACGTTTAATGAGTACACGAAATTCGTTTGTATTCATTTCATGTTCATGCATTTCTACGTGTGGTCTTTGCAAGGATTGAGCGTATCAAAAATGATAACTTCAAAAATAAATTGTGAAGCCATCAAAGGCCAGACCGCAAACTTTTCAGACAATCTAAATAATTGTGGGCATGGTTATTGATGTCATACTAACGAAATAGGCATTTTCATTGGGAAAATGGCATTCTATACATATTGATGTTGAGTCGCCTACGAACCTGTAGATCGCAAATGTCTGTCGTAAGTGGAAACATTAGTCCAGTATAAGAAAAATTCCATTACATGGGCATGGAAAGTAGAACTGGAAATATTATAGAAAAAAATTCGTGCCAAACGCAAGATGAACTCGCATTAACATCGCGAGTGACTCAACCAGCAATTTTTCAAAAGAAATGAATTTGACTTTCATATGATCTGACGCCCAGATATGTTAAATGTCTATGGTGCACATGTTAAATACTGCCTGCCAGACCTAAACGAAGTAGTTTTTTTATTTGTGTAGTCATTGCTGATGAGAAATGGTTTCATTACGATAACCCAAAGAAAAGAAAGAATCCGTCAACGTCGGCAACCAAGCCGAATATTCATGGAAAAAAACGCATGTTTTGTATTCGGTGGAGTCAACTTGGTGCCGCCTATTATGGGTAGTTCAAACCGAATGAAACTATTATACGTCTCTTTCTGCCAAATACAATTGAGTAACCATGGAAAATGTATTATCTACTACTCAAGGCTCGACCAAATTATCCTGTTGCATAATAATGCAAAATCTGTTTAGAAAGCCTCACGTGGGTAGTCTTACCCCATTGCCCCTTCCCATTATCATTTGTACCGATCGATGACACGTGACCTTCACATGGTATTAGGAAACCAAAAAATTGGGTGATCACCGGATAGCCTCAAAAGATGAAACTTTCTATCGATATATATATATATATATTTATGTTTATATACAGGGTGGCGCAATAGAACGTGCATATTTAAAAAATAAATACAAAAGGTATGGTTAAAATAAATCTAAGGCATTGTAGAGTAATAAATGGAGTTTATTTTTTAAAAATAACATAATCTAAATGGTTACCCTCTCTACGACGGCACTCCTCTAACCGCAAACGAAAATTATTGAAAACTTTCTTCAGTAATACTGGTGTAATGGCTGCCATTTCACCACGGATATTCTCCTTGAGCTGAACGATGTTTCTTGGATTATTACTGTAGACTTTGTGTTTGAGGTATACCCACAAAAAAAGTTAAGAGGTGTCAAGTCTGGACACGTGGGGGCCATGGGATATCACCTCTTTTCGAAATCAGTCTGTCAGGGAACATCTGCTTCACCACCGCCATGGAGTCATGTGATGTGTGACAGGTAGCTCCATCTTGTTGGAACCAAGTTCTGGTATTCACTATTCTTGAACTTTCAATTTCTGGAGCCAAAAGTTCGTCCAACATCTCAACATAGCGTTCCGTATTAACCGTGACGTTTTGGCCCCGCGCATTTTCGAAGAAAAAAGTACTAATTATTCCTCTGCCAGAGATTGCTGCCCATACTGTCACTTTAGGACTACGAAATGGTTTCTGGTGTTTGATTTTGGGATTTTCACTGTTCCAGTAACGACAATTTTGACGGTTTACGAATTCATTCATAAGGAAATGAGCCTCGTCAGAGAAAAGGATCTTGTCAAAATTGGAAAATCGATTAAGCATTTCATTAGCAAATGCGAGCCTTGCTATGAAGTCAAACTCTTTCAATTCTTGTGTTAATTGCAGCTTATATGGATGCAGTTTAAGATCCAATGTTAAAATTCGTTGCAAACTTCGTTGCGATAATTGCGACGATCTCTTGCGGGTCGACATTTGTGGATTTCCTCGTACTGACTCCATAACTCTCTCAACATTGTCTTCGGTCCTAGATGTTCTTGGGCGACCAATTGCTTTTGGTTTAAATGTTGAACCGGTCTCTTCAGAACGCTTTACCCATATTTTAATTAAATTATCACTCGGAACTTCACTAATTCGCCGTAGTCCATATTCAGCACAATATAGTTGCCTACTAGCAATATATGAACGAGAGTTCTCGTAAAATACGCGCACGCAAAATGCCCGACGCTTCCCGCCGAAGTGATTCATAGCGACTAAAACTCCATGAGACCGCCAACCCAACGATGTAGGCGCCCCCCGCCCGCGCTTTTTCTACCCCGCAAAAAAAGATGATGCAATATGCACGTCCTATTGCGCCACCCTGTATATATATGTATATAAACAGTTTTTAAAGATTTATTCTGTGCCGATTGTAGAGCTTTCAGACAGGTGTTGGACTACATGCATACACGAAAGGAAGATACGTCATTAATTGATAAAGCATTGGCTTTACATTTAATTTGTTCTTTATACAAAATTAAAGATCCTGACGATATTTTGGACTTTAAATCCATAATGTGTTTATCCCACGACACATTATAGTTAAAATATACTCCTAAATACCGCACGCTTCCTGATTCTTCTATCACGTTACCATCACATGTACGATCATATGATGTACCATTAATAGAAAGTTTTGGTCTAAATCTCATGACTTTAGTTTTACTTGCATTCAATATTCAAACTCAAAAGTAAAATAAAATAAAACACACATAAAGCCATGATTTCGATGAAACTTTCATTATAATGCTTAGATTAGTTCCTTTCGAGGCTCCTTCAGTCTCATTTTCAAAAGAAAATACGGCGCAATGACACCTCCAAATCATAATGCGCACCAAACAGTCCCTTTTTCCGGATATAATGGCTTTTCCACTATCACTTCTGGATTTTCCGAGCCCCATATGCAACAATTTTTCTTGTTGATGTAACCACCGTGTGAGAAATGAGCTTCACCGCTGAAAAAATTATGTTCGGTTGAATCGCCACTTTTGTAACAACACTTCAGATGACAGATATTTTACAGCTGTCAGCCCTGCCAGACCGGCGGTTTTGAAATCACTAAATGGATAACCCTGTATTTCAGATTACTGTTTAATTGGCAAACCGCAATGTTTAAGTTAGTTGGCAGGATTTATCTCAAACCTCGCATTGTGTGAGGTTTAACTGCAACTCGATGTTATCGCATACATACATACAGACAGACAGACAGACATACAGAAACAGTTTCCATCGTCTCCATTTTAGTTCTTTCGTCGACAGGAGCACATGTGTATTAACTACGGAAGTCGTCAATACGTACTTTAAATGTTTACTAATATTAGAAATGGCTTCATTCTTATATTGAGGACCTAATTAGCTAACTGTCTGGTTAAACATTTCCGCCAACGATTTTGTTTTAAATTTTGTTTATAAGTAGAAGACTTCCGTTTAATATTCAAGTGTGACATGAATATCTAAGTTTCTCAGCCACAAAGTATGGAAACTGTAGAAACCCAAATTTTTATTTATTGTATACTCGTATTGCTAATGTGCTCGTATGCTGATGAGGACGGTAGCGTGTGGAGAAAAGAAATTACTGGAAAAAAGTTATCATTCCGCAAAGTAAACTACAATCAGCCTTCTCAGACAAGGACTAGATTTGTGGGAAAAATATACTCTCGTGTAATCTTTAACGAAAAACCTAAACTTAAATATAATTTTTTATATCCAACGAGATACAAATATCATATACATATCTTTGTAGGGCCGCCCATTTGAAACATGTTTGTTGGTCTGTTATATAGCTTATTACTGTTCAGCAAAAAAAATCAATGACGAAAAAGGCATTAGACTAAAATTCGTTAATATTTGTTGTCACATAATTTAATTGGTAATTGCAAATAATGTGTTCCCTCATACGTTACTAACAATTAGCAATTAAATTAAGCGACAAAAATATTAATAAAAATTATTCACCAGGGAGTTAATTTAAAGAGATCCATGATTCTATCGTCCATTATCATTTTTTACAGACAAATTGTGTTATATAAAGAGTACAGCCATTTCTTAAGTGCAACTACCAAAGATTCCCTTTCGGCATACCCGTATCGTTGAACCTTGTTGTTAAATGACGAGTTCTTGACCGAAAATTAAAACAAAACTATTCACTTTTCTCTATGGGTATAATACATTGTTGTAACTTTTCAAAGGACATTTCAAAACACCAAGTGTATTTCGTGAAAAGAAACTAATTGACGATTTAAATAATTGTTGTTTAAACACTGGCAATTTGTTATCTACTCAAAAGCAGATATATTTGGCAGCACTTTAAAATGATTGTTAATTAATTAAAGTTTTAACTTGTCAAAAGTTTCTACGCTTCATCGAAGATTTGCCCGAAAGGATAACAAGTTTCTGTTTCATTACATTACATTACGACTTTATGTGACGGCTATAACATCATTCTTAAAGAATGTTAAAGAGTGTTCTCAAAACTATCAGTTTTTATACAAGGTATCTCATAAAAAAGTTAACATAATGCGTAGTAAAAATAGTTGCATTACTTTTGAAGATATTAAAGGCTTTATTTAGCATAATTAGAATGGCCCTATTTAGGTCAAATATGCATCGTTTTCTTCAATAATTTGTGGCCACTTTGAAGGTAATTTCATAATGCCGCCCTCATAGAAACTCTCGTTTCTATGGGCAAAAAAACCGGGACAGTTGGTTTTCACAAGCGAATTTTTCTCCAGTAAAATCTTTCGCCATAGATAGGAAGAGGCGGTTGTCAAACACTAATACGGATCATAAAGTGTATGAATAAGAATCAGCCAACCAAGCGAATACCAGATGGAAATTCGTATGTTTATGATGAATCACTATCGATATCGTTGTCCTGATGGAACATGATTGCGCTCCTATTGGCCGCATCTTGGTAAGCCGCTTCTGGGCGATTGCTTCCATCAGGCAGTCCAATTGGAGCAGTTCATAGTAGATGATTTCCTGAAAATCCCACCAAACACACAGCTAAACCTTACACACCGTCTAGGCTGTCTTGGCCACCGGCAATTCAGCAATCACCATTTTTGCTTGACGCATCGTAAGCGACCCACTTTTCATCACTAGTTAGCATTCGCTTCAGAAATGGGTCAATTTCTATTCAGCTGCGATTCCCAGTTGGAGATTTGTATGTTTACTCGTCTGGACCCATGCGACGAGCTTTTTTTTTATCCAGTCTTATTCAAGTGGCTCCAAGCGGTGCGTGTTTAGCTCCTGGACAATCGAAATAGTGTTTACATGACAATTCGACTTGCCGGTTTCCATTATGTTATCGAAATTTTCGACAATTGCCCTTCAAGAGGGTGGTGCATCTTTGGCATCATAATTAACCGGAAGAGAAACAATGAAATCAAAATTGCGCATGATTGACCGTTACAGTATCAGGACTATAGACGCCGTTCATATTTGCAGCCACCTGACTTGCTTTTCGGTCTTTATCGAAGAAAGACTATAAAGTATGGCGCATTTGCTCTTTGCTGACAGTCTCGCACGATACTGTATCAAGCGGCCATAAAACTGTCTGAGTAGTTTTTTGAGTACGAGATGTTATCTTTCTAACACCAACTAACGTTTCCCATCGCGAGGTACAGATTACTAAAGCCATCTATTGGAAAAACAATGAATTTATTTTTACTATAACTTCAAGTTTAGTAATTAATGAACATTTTTACTTTTTTTTAACCGATCCACTAATATGAACTTTATTTCGAGATACTTCTGTGCTTAAAATGTTTGGAATTTAAGAATATTTGATGAATGGATGAAGTGAGAAGCTTGTAATTGACAAGCATGGAATTGTTGTTAATGCGTACTTTCATGAATTTTGAATTGTACAATTTTAAATAATTGGCTTCGGTGAAAATGAAAGCTTAATCCGTTGTTGAAATTGCTCTATTGCTTCCTTGTTTATCGTTATTTTGCCATCGACTCTGTGAACTCTGGAATATATAGTAAACTTCTCTCTAGAATTGAGGTTTAGAAATGTCATTGAAAAAATCGTTTATAAATCGATGGAATTTGTGTCAAATAAGATGTAATGGAAATTTGTTTTGTTACTTATGTCTCCGCTATTAGTAACTGCCTGATTGATTATCGGTAATCGTAGGAGTCATCTTGTTTCTTCACACGTAACGTATTTAAAACTTGTTTTCATTTTTATTTTGTTTACCTGTTACGTTGCGAGCTTGTGGTTTTTATAAAACTGTTGTGATTTATTGTGCACTTTTGTCGGGGTAGCCATCTATCGTCTTGTTGGAAGGTTAACTATGTTTGATAATATAATATACATAAATAAATAGATATTAATTAATGATTCATAGATATTAGACAACCATCATGACTCTGGTACAATGCGCTTTAAGAAGCTAAAGCGCTGGCAATCTCAATGTCAGTGTTAATGCGATGTCGGCAATTTGCTAAAGCCATTACAATTATTATTCAGAAAGAAAAAAAACATCAACGGCGAATATTATGCTAATTTATTGCAGTCTTTAGGGAATGAGATTATGGAACAAAGGGCACATTTTGCGAAAAGCGAAAGTGTTATTTCCATTAAGACAATGTTCCAGTTCACACATCCACTATTTCGATGTCAAAAATGACTGAAATAAAGTTCGAATTGCTTTATCACACAGCTTATTTGACAGATTTAGCTATCTTGGTTTATTTTCGATTTCCAAGCTTGAAAAAATCACTCGTTGGTAAAAGATTTCCCAAACATGATGAGATGGAGTCTGCGATTGATGGCTGTTTTACGAAGTTTGACAGTTCTTGCTATAAACAGGGTACAGAAGCTATTGAATATCGTTGGAAAACGTGTATCGAGCTAAAAGGAGATTATGTTGAAAAATAAAGAAAAATTTTCCCAACTTTTTTGTGTCTTATCCGTTAGATCGGCTAATTCTAGGACCATCCTCGTAAATGCATTATTTCGAAAATGGTTTACGTTAAGGGCCATACAATAAATTCGAGTGAATACTAAATACTCGTATGTTGTGTTTTACTGGTTAATTCCAATCACTTGTTTGACAAAACATAATTTTAACCTCACTGAATGTGATAGAGTCGTTCTTTCCTTAGCCATCCATCATAGATCTAGTGTAAATTTGCATCTGAGAAAAAAAAAAATCATTAAACTGGAGATCACCCTTTTTCATATGATGAATAAGTTGATCAATTATAATTGAATTCGTGGTAATTTAGAACATGTCGTTTTACATTTCTCCTTGTCAGCACAAACCCACGTAAAAAAAACTACACTTCCGAAATTGAGATTTGATTTACAAATCCTTGTACATTCATAATCAAATTACTTGACATAAAATAACGTTGCCACTACAGGTGTATGTGGAGCATGTAAATTGAGTTCGTTTCCATGCCATTTACAAAAGCTTGTCAACTTCCATAGGGCAAACGTTAATTTATAATGGTTTCTATAAATTGGCTTTGCTGTCAAGAGCACAACAGCGACAGCAGTACATTTTTGTGTGCAGTTTGTATGCAAAACTGAAGTGTTGACAACCGTTAAATAGTTTTAACTCGGCTACAACCGCCGTATTCAATACGTTGCCATCCATTGAACATGCTTTTTGTGGTTGTTGTTGCTGTTTCGTTGTTGTTGTTGTTAACACTGCCAATAACATTAGTATGCTTTTATAGACCATAAAAAAAAGTGTTTCATTTCTGACACTCGCAAATGACGGAACGGCGAGCAGCGTGCTGCTACTGAGAGAGATACAAATTACCCACAACAAATATGTCTATGCGTACCATAAACTTTGATTGATGAGCTTTTCCCTTTTTGTTTTTGCCAGAAAGAAACAAAAAGCAATAAAAACAAAGAATGATTGTCATAAAAATGAGAGAATCCGCAAAAAGTGCAGTAGCATAATATATATATATATGTACGAGTATACAATATACACAAATACACCCCTACTGTGCTGTGTTGTTGCACACATACATGAAAGCAATTGTTGTGTTGAATGTTTGGGTTGCTCGTCATGTTGCAGAAAATAAAACAAAACGATAACAACGAATCCTGTTGCCAAAAACAATCGAAATGTAATGCGCAACTATGCCATATAGGGATCATATAGCACTCACTTATACAAATGGACATGCATAACAACAACTTCATTTGCATTTAGGAGGGGGAAATTTCACATTCGGTGTTCTATTTTTGGATTCACTGAGTGGGAGAAACTGTTTAATGACGATGCTGAGAAGCCGATTACGCGACTACTCGGTTCGTTCGCCTGCAAATTAAGAAGAATGTCGCCCGATGAACGATAAATGATTGTACTTATTGAGGTTCGAACTCCTCGCGATCGTATGAACGACAGTCTTGTGTACAAACCGTCGTGCCGTGGTGGATAACAACTATGGCATTCAAATAACCAAGTTTGTCAGAAGACTGAAAATATCATTATTATTATTTCTCCAGCAGATGGCGTTAGTAATCTATATACATACATATATCTCCCGTTATACAAGTGCGATCAGATGACGCTAGACGGCATTCGAAAGATAAGATATCGCACCCACAAAACAACTCAACCAGTTTTGTGATTGCTTGACTAATTACTGTTCGAGTAGCAGAGCGAAAATTGGCAATATTTTACAGTTTTTCTTCTATAGAAGCGAAAATGCAAAACAGGCGGCAGAAAATATGAATAGTATTTCTGATCCTTTTACTGTAAAACCAATCACGCGTAATTTTGCTTTCGTGCATGCATTTCCGGTAATGTTGATGTCAAAGGTACACCACACTCTGCAAAATGTCGAAAAGTAATAGAAAAATCGTCAAGTCCAAACGTTCGATTGTGAGGTGAGGTGAACGTTGCACAAAAAACAGTTTAAATCACTTGAACTTGAACTAGGCTCGATACAAAAAGGAGCTCGATGTATGAGTGTGTCAAAGGAAGAAACAGAAGAAAAACGCTCATGGAGCAAATTCTCATCAGCGAATCGCTGCTGAATCACATCAAATCGAACCATTTCTAAAGAAAACGGTGACTGGTGATGAAAAGTGGGTCATTTATGACAACGTCGAGCGAAAAGGATCATGGTAGAGTCGCTAATTGTGGCTAAGCCAGGACTGACGGCCACGACGGTTTTGCCGTGTGTTTATGGGATTGGCAGGGAATCATCATCTATGGGCTGCTTATCTAAGATAATGTTAATTGATTCGTATCAGAATTGTCAAGAAATGGACTGTCTGAAAGAAACAATTGGCAAGAGGCGATCGTGTTTCATCAGGATAACGCCAGACAACTCCGGGAGGATTGTTGAAAGGTTCTTATGCATCCACCTTGTAGTACCGACCAGGCACCAAGTGATTACCACTCATTGCAGTCTATGTCGAATGCTTTTGCTGCAAGCCTCAAGATAAGTTTGTAAAATTCGACTGTCCCCGTTTTTTGACAATGGGGA
This sequence comes from Philornis downsi, assembly GCA_019455685.1. NCBI lineage: Eukaryota > Metazoa > Arthropoda > Insecta > Diptera > Muscidae > Philornis > Philornis downsi. The sequence continues at coordinate 228,464 of JAHXMU010000196.1, forward strand.
CGAGAATTTCTTAGAAAGGTGTGGTGAAATTATCTTCAAAATGGCAACAAGTTGTCGAATAAAACTATACGTTTCTAACCTAAATCAAATCATTCCAACAGTGCTATATAAAACCTTCATTATCATGCAGATATTTAATTTAATATTTATTTGCTATAAAAAAGTTTGTTATAATCGAAACTCATGAAAAACATTGAGACGTGTGGGAGAGAGACGTAGGGTAAATTGTTGGGAATGATACAAAATGCTCATTATATGCATGCCCTAGTGATGGTAGTTAATTGCCAACTAGAAAGGTAGCAAAAACCTTCTTTCTGTATTCCATTCCACCGTCCGCTTCACATAGAACTGCATGATTTTAGTGATGTTAGTTCAATTCACAAAGAAATTTTGTGTACATTAATAAATCAATGGGTGATAATTCCCCTTCATTTTCACTTGATAAGTTTCATTTTTGCATGAATGCTTTTTAGGGGATATTATGTAAGTTTTGCTGGATTACTTATGCCAGCATGAATTAAAGGGGCCAGGGTGATCTCTCTGATCACATCTGATCTCTGCGTATGAGGACAACAGCAATATCAAAGTGTAATTATTTTCTGTATTTGTTGTAGTTTGGAAGTATCTGGATGTAGATAGTTTAAATTTTCTTCATGATTTGAGCTCAACTTGTGTTTGAGTATTTGTCGAATATTTCCTTGTAATTGCATACAATTACAGTCATGTCTAATTGATCACCTACCGCCTGTAGAAGGGAGAAAAAGTAAAAGCTAATTTCCAAAATATCAAAGTTAATGAATTGAAATACTATAAATTAGAAATCCTAATGACTAATAGAAATTAGAATCATAAGATTCCTGCTGCGGTTTCAACTCCATAGCCCTGGCTGGGGATCTATAAAAAGCTTTTAACAAATTCAGAAATAATCTTTGTTTTTGTATTTCTTTTGCTTACTAATCCTCATTCAAAAAAGGCCATATTTCTGGATCATCGATTTGCCCAATAGCACAGCAAAAGCATTCGTTGCTTAACCGATATTTGATGTTGTCCATGAACACTTAATGTAATGTCGGCGTCATCAGTGAACGCGATCACAAACCTATTGTTCTATATCACTGGTACTCGCGTGTAATTCAGCTTGCGCATAAGACATTTTTATGAAAATAGCATTTAATGTTTTATATCGCTTGCGCTTCCAACGTGAGATTATCTTCCACAGCGAATATTGCCTTGCTTTGGTAGTGCGGCCCTGTTTTTTTTACAGAGATGTTATCCATCCATCCAAGTATGATTGATTGACACGTTGAAGAATACTGGTATGTTCTTCGTCAGCCTTTTCTTGTAGTGGAATCTTTAAAAATTTATTTATTTATTTTTTATTTTTTTTTTTTTTCTGAAAAGATTTGACAGTTTAGACAGCCAATTTAACAATTTGGGAAATTAACTTTGCCAACATTACAAGCAATAACATAAATACGACATCGTTGATGCATTGCGGACGTGTTGTGTAAGAGGATCCTTATTGAAACCGTTCATCAAAACTGAGATTATTGCTGAAATGATAAGCTCATCGTATAATTGAACATCAGCCTATAAATATTTTGAAAAGGGATAGTATTGGTAGAACTAGCATTGGGACAGTATTTGATAGGAAATCAAATCAAATCTATCAGTGGAGATTCTACATTGAATATGCTGAACATTTATTGTAGATAAAAATTAAAAGTTTTCAAATGGGACGCCAATAATGGAGCACAATCTTCACTCCAGCCTCACTTGCTTTCTCTCACCTTTGCCACATCTTAGCATATCCGTTGTTCTAGGACCTTAGAGTTTGCCTATTGTGTTGTTGGTTGTTGTTGCTATAAGAAAAATGTTATTCATTACGGCGTAATGGTAGAGTATGCAGTGTACATGCTGTGGATTTGGATCCCTTCTTGGAGTGTCTACACCACTACACACTTGGGCGTACGTACGGGCATGCAAAAAGACATGCGAAATGTGTCATTACCAACTACACGAAGACCTCAAACATCTCAAATGACGACGACAACAACAGCGGCCGTGTCAAGCTGGATGTGTGTTAAGGGAAGGCAGACAAGTGGTGTTGCTGCATGTAAGCGAACCTCATAAATGTGGTAAAATTGTCAGTTGTGCGGTTACGTTCAGCTGACATGACTCATGAAATCACACATACATACACACACACTTATGCACGCATACATGAGCAACATTGTCACACGACAATGATGATGATGATGATTGCTCTCAAACTCCAGTGACACTCATTTTGAAATGAATTTAGAAAATTGAAATCGTTACGATTTTGAACTTCCCAAGGGGAGCTACCGCTTATGCGGCAACGGAGTAGAGTTTGTTGCACATCACAGGTGTGTGGATCAAGCAACCGGGAACTCCTCGTTCATTTGTGTTAGCCTCACTTTATGGGCCATGGCAAGTTGTTAGGAATTCACCACATCGCGCCTTCCCTTCCTCCACAGCAATTTGAGATTCAATTCACTCCCCCTCAGGTAGGGGAAATAAACTGGGACATCTTGTGCAGCTTCCGTGGACTCTGGCCTGGGATTGCTACAGCTTTTGGTTGTTCTTAAGCCCAGCATCATAAAATGCCACAAACTGGAGCAGCGCCGTTGTCTGCTTAATAAATAAAATATTTTAAGGCCACTCATTTATGCCGACTCCTTGTGTCCCTCATCGACTATTATGGCATCCTGAAACATGTATGTTTCGTCGTCGTCGACGTCGACGTCGATGCGTTAAGGGGAAAATGGTGAACGACAAGCGACAAACAAACATTACATCATGCAAAACGTGTTTACGCATAAAATTTCTAAACGGTCATAAAAATTTATTATTATCTTGAAAGTGATACATTCCACTTCGAGTTGGGCAACGTCTGCAGTTTGGGGAATCGTAAAGTGCGAATACTCAAACGAGATCGTAAAAAGTTTCTTATCACGGAATGGTAATTGATTGGAATGGAATCCATAACTTTGGGTTATCGGCAACAATGCCAATACTTTTGCCCGGCGACTCTTCTTTGCGAACGATGCAATTGAATATGCGTCGCCTTTAACGACTGATCTTAACCCTTTGATGTCCAAAAATTATTACATTTCTCTGTCTATTTCAATAACGAATATATTGGGAATGTTGTACAAAAATTGCACCGATGACTGTGTCTATGGCGAAGGGGTTTCTTTCGATCCTTTTAGAGTAAGCAATTTAATTATGACAACGGGCGTAAAACGGGCGACGCGTTTGGGAGTTTGGGAATACTGTCGTTGTAGGAATGCTAGTTTAGTGCTTAAGCCAGCAAATTTGTTTGATGTACAAGTTTGATTAGTTTTCCGTTAGCAAAATGTACATAGATTACTGAATGGAATCTAGTGTTTTACGGCTTTTCTGAACATTAGCTTGATAAGCTTTCTGCAAATGGTCAGCATTAGAAGTGTTAACGAATCCTATCGAGGAAACCCCTGCCCACAAAAAAAAGACTAGTCGTTGCATCGACGTTTGTTTCAGCGGCTGTTGTGGAATTTCAAAATACACGTGCTTGATTCGTATTGAATAATTATGGGAAATTTTTTTTGCCAGCTTACTTTTGGCCTCCTACTGGTGATTGAAATTATGATTGCTAGTGTATTTCTACCAAAAATCGGTTTTTTTTTGTACAGGGTGTCCGTCGGGAAGGTATACTACTTTGTTTGTTTATAATGTTTGATTAAATGAAAGAGAGTGGATCTTATATTGATAAATGTTTTATTTAATGTTGGCAATTATGTGTGAAATACAATAACAGATAAATGTCCGCCTCTGTTAGACTCACAAATGCGAGCCCTTTTGAGCACATTTTTCATTACATTCTCACACATTTCATGTGGTATTTCATTAATTTCATCACGAATATTTTGTTTGAGTTGCTCAAGCTGTTCTGGTTTGTTTGCATAAACCTCGCTTTTCAGATATCCCCACAAAAAGAAGTCCGTAGCAATCAGATCAGGCGACCGTGGAGGCCAATCAACATCACCATTTCTTGAAATAACTTGTTGTGGAAAGAGTTATCGCAGTAATTTTATTGTAATCCTAGCTGTATGCGATATGGTACCGTCTTGCTGATACCACGTGTTAATCAAGCCCAAAGCATGCAGTTGTGGAGTTAAAAATTTTTCAATCATATCATAGATATCGTTCCCCATTGACAGTTACCGTTATGCCTTTTTCAGTTTCAAAGAAGTCCAATAATTCCGGACTGTCACTTTTAATGGAAGCAAAGGTGACTGAAGAATAATATGAGCGTTCTCCTTTGCCCAGAACCGACTATTCTGTTTATTCACATATCCATTCAAATGAAAATGTGCCTCGACAATCATTATAATGTTTTCATGAAATTCGGGTTTGTCATTGGCAAGCTTGAACATCATGTGGAATGAACATTGAACGTGGAAGAAGCTCTTGTGTCAACTGAATCTCAAATGGAAACAAATGCAAATCCTTGTGCAAAATTGTGGTCAAAGTTGCTCTTTAAAGACCAAGCTCCTGAGCACGGTGTCGAATTGAGGTTGATGGATTGTTTTGAACACTTTCTTGAGCAGCAGTAATGTTTTCAGCCAATCTTGCAGCACGTTGTGGTCCATGATTGGCACTATCAGCTACAGGCCCTCTTTCTCATTCACTACACGATAAATAGTGCGTTTTGTTGGCACGTTGTTTCTCCCAAAAATTTCACGTAACTTTCTCATCGTCACAGTAATCGATGATTGGTTTTGGTAAAATGTTTTAACGATTAAAACACGTTGGTTTATTGAATATTTTTTCATAATAAATTTGCCACGTCTCTACTTCACGACTGCCAAATATAAACTGTCAAGATTATTGTTTATCAAAATGGCGTCAAAGTAAAGTAGTATACCTTCCCGACGGACACCCTGTAGTTTTTTTCTATATTATATGAACATGCTAATTTTCAGTTGATATTTACTAACTGTTATTATCAAATTAATTTCTTTTAATATTAAAAGTTTTTTAAATTATTTTTTAATTTATCATCTTCAATTGAACTTTTCCCAATGTTAAAAAAAGATCCTCAAATTCTATTAATATTTTCTCTATATTAAATGAAAATTATCATTTTAAATTGAAAGTGGTGTAGTAACAAGTGGTGAATATTAACAGCAATATTGCTTTCGTGTCGAAAAAAAATCTCAATTCATTCAATCCCTTTTCGGAGGAAGAACTGAAATGTTTCTACAAGAGAGATATAGACTTACAAATAACAATCCTAGTGAGGGAATGCATTTTTATAACAGAAAAATTATAGACAATGATTTTGTTTTGTTTTGTTTTGTTTTTGTCGTGTTGCTTTTTCGAATTCCTTTGCGATCGTCATTGGCAGGACAGGACAAATTCAGTGAAGGTCTTCCCATTACGATTGTTGTGCCAGAAAACATTCCAGCTGTACTGGAACTGACACTACGAGATCTTCACGTGATTTATCGTAAATTTGATGTACGATTGAGCGCTAAATTTCTTCCTTTTTGCGAAAGGATCACATATCGCCACCCTGCCATTAAAGCAATTTGAAGTGGTCAATTTAGAAGCAGAAGCAATCGCCAAACTTACAAACATTCTCCATTGGGGTAATGCGAGCAGTTATTAGTCGGCTTAGATTTGTGTTCTCTTGAGCGAACAAAATGTCGAGTTTATAGGTTATCAAAAATAAATTCCATGGTAAATGTTTGAAACTTATATTTTGGAGCTACCGTGAAAAACTTGATGTGAAAGAAGTATATTGAGGTTTACGCAGAGTATTTTAGAAAAGAAGACAGCTATTTTCGATAATTAATATTTGTCTCTTTTTTCTTATTCTTCTCAAAATTTACATAGCAAACTTCATATTGCATACTGCTGGCCGTTGAATATCCTTGAAAGTAACAAAAACAATGGCACAGTATTCCTACACAACCTATGCCAAACACTATACTCTGTTGAGTTACAATGCCAGCCAATGAATTCTTAAGTGCGCTAACTCAGCGACTGACAGTTTGGTCTCTAATGGCAACTACTCCTGACGCCTGTCTCTTTTTTTATATATATGAGCATATATATGAGTAATCCCTGAGGGCTTGTGTATTGCGAAACAAAGTGACATGGGACATAAAGGAGTTGAAACACAACAAAATTAAAAACTTCCTTAGCTTTTCGCACTGGTCTCGAAAGCATGCGTGTACCACACAACAGGGGTGGGTGGGGGATATCACAATAACGCGACATGTACTCGTATATACATATATACATGATACCAGAAGTGAGTGCGTCTGTGTGCGAATGTCATCCGGCCGTCGTTTGGGTAGATATTACCTAACGTTATTCGGGGTTTTGGGCTTGAATTTCATGTCAATGTGAAGTAGTTGAAGTTCTGCAAAACTGCTACGTCGGAAATGCATGTGAAATTCATAGCTTTCAGTTGGTGCAAGATGTGTCTCCGTGAATTTGAGCATAGCTTTGGAGAGCAGACAAATTTGAAAACAACATTGAAGTCAAAGGGAATCATGGGAACTAACACAACCACACAGACTTTATAAAAGTTAACGCACAAGGGTCGTTTGTTTACAATCGATGTCATAAGCAAATTTTTAGCGTATGCTTTTTTTTTTCTTTTTTTTTTTTTGATAGCCCACGTTACAGGTTACTGTCGCAAACGGCAAAGGGACAGGGGAGGAGAGGTGCGTCATTATGGCGAACATGTCAGATATAGTCAATAAATGTCAGTTATAGTCGCACAGAAAAGAGCTTAGTTTTACCGCGTACAGTTTTACGACTTGAAGTAAGCGGAAGATTGAACCCCATACCAAGGGCATATCATAGTCCTGGCCCAGTAGGGAGCAAAAATGGGAACATTTTATTTTCATTCCGTTTGTAAAAAAACATTACACACGAACTGTTTATAGGTGTGCCGGTGATGCCAGCACAAATGCAGTAAAGAAACATTAAATTGTTTTCATGGTGCGTCGCGAAATAAACTACAGCGTCAGGCCACCACCAGAAATAAAATATGGATTATTCAGTAACGATTTTCAAAGTATTTCGTCTATGGATTAACAGCCTGTTTCCATACGACTAAAAAGATTGGGAGCAGGGTTTTTATAAAACATGTAAACGTTCTCGTTAACAGACAAAGCCTCCAAAAAAAAAAAAAAAAAATAAATAAATAAATAAAAACGGTGTTCCCATTACGCATATTTTTAACATTTTCTTTCATTGTTTCATCACACAAAGATGCCTTTCATGGTTATTTTGCTCAATGAAAAAAACTCTTCAAAACGAAATGCTATTCTAACTAAAGGGTGGCGAATAAGTAACGTTCACGGCAACTATATTGAAGTCGTTCTTGTACATCATTTGGTTTTAACTCGTGAACCAATTGCATCGTATATGGGAAAAGATGTAACAAAATTCTTTGCAAAGACCGCCTAGACATCTCTAACTGCTGAGAACGTCGCCTGGTGGAAGTTTCGGGGTTTTTCTCAATACTTGCTTGCACTTGAGCAATGGTCACTTCATTTCGAACTGCACGCGGAAGATCACAGACAGCCCCTTGTTGCCTAAAGCGCTGAACCAATCGGTAGGAGCATTTCGAACATGAAGGAAATTTCGATATGATCTGAAATATCGAATGCTGACTTTCAAAGTAGAATTGAACAACTTTGGTTCTTAATTCTGTGCTGAGGCTTTCCGTCATAAATTTCCCAAGTATTGTTTAGTTACTGCTGTAAGGAGACGAAAAAAAAAATACTTAAACAAAAAATGTATTCACTGATCAAATCTTAACGTTGCTTATGCGCCACCCTATACAAAAAAAAAAAAAAAACGCAAATAGTTGTTCGTTTGTTTGACGAATAAATGGACTGTTTCATTTTGTTGAAACAGGCTGTAAGTCGTTCGTCAGCTAAATTGTTTTTGAAGCAATTCCTACAATCAAGTGTTGTAGGTGCATTTTTTTTTTTTGGTGCTGCGGCTACATTTATTTATATCTTCTTCCGAAAGAATGAAGGTGGATATCATTTGATACGATACAAAAATTTATAAAGCTCAGAAGTAAGCCTACAATGTACCTTTTGACTAACGTATAATATTTCATGGCTTTCGAAGCCTGATTGAGCAATGTCGCTCTGTTTGGCTGACAATTGGATACGATGACTGCCGTGAATCTATATGAAAATTCTTAAAATTGGTTTAGCTTAATATCGGCCAGATTGTAGTCTTGGATTTTAAATGGGCTGTAGAGACAAACTTAGTAACTCCCATACAAAATGGTTGATTTTTTCAAATTTAATGTGGTCGCTGTAATTTCTAATTCATAGACTGCAGTAATCTAAATTATGTCCATTGTACTGCTTTATAACACACAACATAATTTCAAAAAATCCATCGATTCGAACTATACTCCTTCTAGTATGTACTTCGCTTAATAATTACCAATTTATATCTTCATAAATGCTCTAACATTTCGTGAAAGTTGAGAACACATTAAACACGTTGCTAAAGCACAGTGGCCCCTAACACATATTGGCGGATTTTCTAAAATTCAATATCTGCTCTGTAATTTCTAATTAGTAGGCCGTCATATAGCAGATTTTTGTCAATTACATGGATTGGTAATTCTGTGTAAAACTTGAGAAAAGTCGATCAAGTAGCCTCGCTTCCTTTGGCATTTTTTGTACAAATGACCCACTTAAGCCACATTTTCGATGTTGATATCATTCAAGTAGTTGCACTGAATTCAGTCAAATCTAGAACACATCATGCGTTTGGTGAACTAACTTCAGAGATTTAAGAAATCAAGATCGTTGCCATACTCTCTATAGTGTCTCCCATACAAATTGGATGATTTATCGAAATATCTTAAATTTTTGTCCAGTATATTGTTTTATAAAGCTCAATTAAAAAAAGGAGCAGACTATCACGTGCTCTCTCTTTCTCTCTCGTTCTCTTTCTCTTTTTCTCTCTCTCAGGTAACTCCTATACAAATTATCTAATTTATCCCATGAATCCGGGAATTCATATCTTTGTTTCATTAGCATTAACTTCAATATAATTTAGCAAGCATCAGGCATTTAGTGAACTAAATTTTGCGAATTAAAATGACCCCTTAGAGTATCACACACAAAAATTTGTCAGTTTAGCGAAATAAAAATGGTCTGTAATTATTATGCTAAAGACTTCAGAAAGTTATAATTTCGCTTCTTTTTTTGTGTTCCAATCTCATTTTTGCACCAACGCAAAGAGGGTTGGCCGAATGTACTTGTAAATCTGTTTATCTAACTGACATTTCTGTACTAGTTTATTTGTACTCATATACTAGTTTTTTTAGAGGCTTTTCTAGTTGCGTCCAATAAAATTGATGAAACGGCGATCATCCCTTGTAAGATATCTGACCAGAATCGAGGACTTATTTCAAGAGTTCCTACTGTTGGTACATTAATTCGACAAGATTTTCTGCATAGAAGGTATTCTGAAATACCGTCTAATGAATGCTTTAAACTGGAAAGAAAACGACCATTTCGATGTGGTGTTTTAATGTGCGGTAAGTCAGTGAATAGCATATGCGATTGTCAACCTGATCCTGATCTTGAGTTCAATATCCAGTAACATCGAAGTAAATTTAAAAATTAAGTACATCATGAGGAGGAGGAGGCGAAGATGCGAATTCAAATTTGACATGCCACAATGTCATATTACTCTGTTTCAACTCTGGAATTAGGCCAAATAGAACGAAGTTACACAAACTTTTGTCGAAAACCCAAAGAAGGTTGAATGCTATGCGTGGTGGTGCATGATTTCGGTGCAAAACCCAAGAGTTTTCTGAACTATTTTGCGATTAGCTTCACGAAAAAGGAGCATAATATTCAAATTGTATTTCTTGTTTGAATCGGCGGAAGGAACTCATAATGCACAGTGCCACAATAATAGTAGAAAACTGTCAGAATAACCTTGATTTTGGAGTGATTTTGGCGCAATCTTTTTCGTCTTGCTTTACATTTGGTACGACATTGACTCGATTGGCTGGTTTTTTCCGGATTAACAATATATATCCAAGTTCCATTTGCCATAGTAATTCATTTTATAAAGTCAAAAAGGACCTCTTCAGAGATTTTAACGAGACGATTTTTTTTGTAAAAAATGATTTTAGATTTGACGCGTCTGATACCCAAAATATCCATCTCTCATAGTAATTTCATTTATGAAGGGTCAGAAAGGACATTTTAAGAGATGTTAACGCGATGGTGTCTTTTGGTTTGTGGGAAAAATTAATGATTTTAGTAATAAAGCAGATTTGATGCGTCTGATGATTTGAACGGGACGGTGTCTTTTTTTGTTTTCGGACCTTTTCTTTTTTTGTGGGAAAGAGTTAGTGAAAAGTTAGTTTGATGCGTTTGATGACCAAAATATCGGTAAAAATGGAATTGACTGATCCGTTTGAAATACCAACTTCATCAACAAGATCTTTAACTTTTAATCGAATGATTTTTGAGCTCCAAATGAATTTGTTAGAGGTGATTTTCATGCTTAGATGCTGACGATCGTCCAGAACGCATTTCGTTTTCAGCTCATTCTCCGTTCTCTTTGAACTGTTTATGATACTTGCAAACATTTCCTTACGACAAAGTGTTTTTATCGAAGACTTTCTTCAACATTATAAATGCTTTTTACGTGGAAATTCCATTTCGCAGCGCAATTTCATTGCTCAACAAAATCATGGATTGTGAAAATCGCCGAAAGCACTTTTTGCATCGTACAAAACCCAGTGTAGCTCAAACACTAATCACATTTATGGTGACGAATTTGGCACTGATGTCTGTCCCAGTGCTATCAGCTTGAAAATGCTAACAGCTTTCTGAGTTTTTGTATCCACGTTGTTTAGACTGAATACTGGGTTTACTCTTTGCAAACATTATCCGCCATGATTTTTGTTAATTTTAGGAATTACAAACATTCTCAAGGCATTTTTCTAAAGATTTTATAGAACGGGAAGGGGAGAGTGTTGCCCTCCAATGTCACCCTGTGCAATATGGAAAGAAAGAGGCAAGGCCTCCAGTCCTTTAAAGACATGAATTCCGCTACTAGGTATGAGAGAACATTTTTGCTCATTTATATATATGTGTAAGAATATACATGTAGTACATATATATACACACATACATATGTATATGTATACAGAGTTGAACGCATGAAAACATTTCAAACAAACTGATTTAGGATGTTTACTCCTGCTGCCTGCCACCGCTGCTGTTGGGTTTTAGCTAAACTTTCAACCACTGCTAAACTCTCGCTAGCCTGTAGGTGGGTTGTTGTGTTGCCACCACTACAACTGGCACAGCCACAGCTAGAGCCACTGCCACTGCCACCGGCACCATTGCCGCTGCCTTTGTAGGTTTTTTAATATATGAGTATGGTAACAACGCGGTTTTTTCCTCTCTGAGCTCATAAAAACAACCACAATAAATTTTCATTTGTTTCATTTGTCTGTCTGTTGTATCTTTGTCTGACGTGGTGTCTGTCCGTCCGTGTCTAACTGCCAGAGTTTATATCCATTTTCAGACGCAACCAAACACTCGTACACACACACACACACACACACATGAGCCGGTGTATTTGTATGTGCGAAAGCGTGTAATTAGAAAATTAAAATCCATTTTATATCCCTCACTGATATCCAGCTTTCATTCAGAGCCAGCACACATGCATATTCGTATTGTGTTTTTCCACTAAAGTTCTTATTGTTTATTTCATGTTTCATTATTTAACAATGTTTAAATACAGAAATGAATTCAAATATGTAACCTATACATTAATATGTAAACACACATACAAATTCGCGCATGCAGATATACAATATGTTGCGAAAATAAGACTGTAGACTTCGAAGGAGCGTACAAATTGGGGTGTTTATATACCCCACTCCGCCTCTCTCCATCCAAGCAATTTAGAAGTAAGCATCTTAAATGCCGACAAGGCTACACCCGAACCGTTACGTACATACCTTTTTGCGCTCTCCATGTGGGTTAACCGAAGGAACCCACTTTTGTAATCATTTAATGGCAGAGCAAGTAATACTTTTCAGATCCCTCATTACGGTAATAGATGTCATAAATTATTGGCAAGCTGAAAGAAGAAAAGAAGAAATTTTTAAATTAACAGGAGCAAACAGGAGCACATTTGTGCAAACATTTGATGTGTGCGTTACATTTTTTGTTATCGAGCGTCATTGCATCCTATTTAGTTAGGGTAGCGATTGCAGTATACGTTTAAGGCGATCAAGAATCAATCGATCGCATTCATTTGTCACCGACAACTTGATAAATATTGACCTTAAGTAGGTTTTAATCTATTGCAACTCAGTGGCCAGAAAGGCTGTGCAGCAACCATAACCACACGGTATGCAAAAGGTTTACTTTGTCTCAACGTTGACCCTATCATCCAATTGCCACTGTTGATCCAATGTACATATATTGTACAGCCCCAGGATAATGTTTATTTATCCAGCAAAAAAAAGAGCATGCAAGAGTGTCCAAAATAGCTACTACTCTCAACGGAAAAAGGGAGAAATCAATCCCAAAGAATGGTATTTTTATAGCTTCCTACGAATGTTATATGAACATATTTTCCCCCATCCTAGGGAGATCTTTTCGACGACATACGATTATAACAATTTAAGCTGCTTTGAAATTTGCTTCCCGCTAAAATTCACATTGCAATCGTTACAGTATATTGAATTGAATACATTTGAGAAAAAAACTGATAAATATATCATATCATCAAGTCAGAAACCACAAAAACAATTATTTCGTATGATGACATAAATACTGGGTTATCCATTTTTCAGTTTCAAAACTAAAGTGAAATAAAACCACACATAAAGCTATGATTTCGATGAAACTCTTATTTCGTTACAATGCTCAGACCTTGCCATTATATATGAAATACAATGACCAGAGGCGGCTGCAGCAGTGGATCTTTTTGAGGTAGTTTTCAACCAATTTTTCGCACATTTCGGGCGGCATCTCGGCGATAACTTGGCGAACGTTGGTTTTCAAATGCTACAACACTTAGGGATTATCCGCGTAAATGTGGTCTTTGACATAGCCCCTCAAAAAAAAAAAAAGTCTAACGGCGCCAAATCGTATGATCTTGATGGCCAATTGACGTCACCAAAACGTGAAATTATGCTTTGTGGAAACTACTCATGCAATAAAGCCTAAACGTGAAATTATGCTTTGTGGAAACTACTCATGCAATAAAGCCTAAATCGTTCGTTTTGTTGAAACCACATATCGTCCAGTTCATAATCTTTAATTGCGGGCCAGAGGGAAGTCGGTTTTCACACTGCCAAAGCGCTCTAAATTTAAATTCGGATTAATCGCCACACTTTCACTAACAGAGGCGATATTTTCAGCAGTACATATGTTGCGATGATGCAAAGGCTTGACCACGTCTGTAACACTTCCAGTCTCTCCAAGTTTCTTTATAATCTTACAAATTCCTTGCACAGCGGGACGATTCTGACGGCCATAATCCCTCCGTAATGCACGAAAAGTACCCACGTTTGAATCAACAGTTTTGAAGTAAGTTCTAATTATTTTAACGCTTCCTTCGGCTGTTAAATGATTCATATTCGTAAATGACAAACCTTTCACTAAATATATAACACTTTAAATGACAGGTACTTAATAGCTGACAGCCTTGCCAGACCGGTGGTTAAGAAAACTCTATATGGATAACCCTTCACTTTTATGTGCTTTTCTGAAATTCTAAACCGATCTTGAGATACAACATTGAAACGACCACAGTGCTAAAGATTTTCATCTTTTTCAAAGAAGCAAATAAATATTACTTCATTAGCACTTAAAAACAGTTGTTTTTTTTTTAATTTGCACCATAAAAATTTGAATAATTATAATAGAGTTTTCACTGACTTATAGAATCTGTTGAAAATGCGCTCATATGGAGCCAAAAACAACAGCATCCCTTCTTATACAAGTCCATGATAAATTCATCGATAATCATCCAAGTTTTCGCTTTTTGCGGTTGACAAGTATCGGATCTTTTTGACATCTTTGGATGCTGTTTTAGTGAAGATTTGGGTAATCATCGATGAATTTAACGTAAACTTTTCACAGAAGGGTGTGCTATTGTTGGTAAAGCTGCAAAAAAAAAAAATTGTGGTACTTTTCAGAAAGCCACTTTTCTACTGCTCCCAAAAATGTTTGCTTCTGCTGTGATTTGTTGGTTGCGAATATTTTCCAATCACTGTGAATTTATTTGAAACAGCTCCCACAGATATTGAATTGCATTGCATTTATCACACGTTTATCATTAACTCATATTTTCTTTACATTGCGGGCACTACTTGAGAAGCACTGAAAAGCCAGCATAAAAGAATTATATCCCTCTTATGGCACTTTATGTTATATTATAGATTATTTTTATTATTTTCCAAGAATTGGTTGTAAAACCCTTTTTTGGATGGGATTAATTATCCCATAACTGTAACAGAAAATGAAGAAAAAATGGGAAGCTGAAATATTCACATAAACTACGAGCATAAATCGTCCTTATAAATTCATTGTTTATCTTCAATATAAAAAACTGTCATATTTTTTTTTTCGAAGAAAATCTTTGGATTAACTACAAACATATTGCCTACACATATATTATTTTCACTGTAATTTTCATTGGGTTCAAAAATTCACCATAAAAATCGTATTTATTGAACCCAATCGGCAGCGACCAATTCTTGGCATAGCCATTTGCTTCTGTTTTACATATGTTAATTTATTATTACGTGGAGTGTGCAACTGTATGGGTAATCACACTTTTACGTACATTCAAAGGACTATTCATTTCATTGAATTCATTAATTTTACCAATTCATGCATATTTGGAATTCACATTTCAACAAATTAAGCCTACCCCATTGTGTTGGACATTAATGTCAATTTGTACCTTGTTGGGATTCGGCAATATCCACTAAACCAATGGCACTTACATATAATCGACCGACCGGAGAGACACACAGACTCAAAGTCCATTTACAAACAAACAAATAGGACTGTCTGTCAGTCACAATGCACGTCATCGTTGTTGTATCGTCATATTGGGGGCAAGTATCGTTCTTTTGCCCAATCGGTTTTGTTATTTTAGCCGTCAGATATCATGACGGTTGGTGTCAGGCAATACACAAACACAGTGTCAATCATGACACATCAACAATACCAGAAATTACGGAAAAAAAACTCTTTGCAACTCTGACACTGTTGCTGGCAATACGATCTTGTTTTGGACGGTGTCATACTAAATTATTAAAATATTTAATTGCAAACGTTTTACACACATTATTTAGATGTAAATGATATTTCATTTTGTTATTGAGTGACTTAATCAAGAGTTGGTTGACATTGAAATGGATCCATTTGTTGTTGTCATTGATGAAAGACAACTGTTGTTGGTGATTGTACAGGTGTCCCTGTTCTTGTTGTAGTTTTGAGCACAATTTGTCGCTGTCAAAATGGTGTTTCCATATATGCGTGTCGTTGACAAATGTCATTGACCGGGGCGCTGATGGGCGCAATGACAGATGTGCATGTGCAGTAGTCGACTGTAGATGTAAAATTAAGTATCGATAAGCAAATCATGTAATTTTCTTAACACTTTTCATTAAATGGTTGTTGTTTATGTGTTAAAACTTCCCATAAACTTTATTTGAAATTTTAGTACAGTATTTGAGTTGCATACAATTTTGCTAGGATAAACGCTAAAAATGGGAAATATTTTCCAAAGAAGTCCGTACGAAGTCCATTTTCAAGAAATATGTAAATTCTGTAAAAAAAAAGTACCGGCAATTGGTGGTCAATGAAACACAAATATTTATCGAATGGTTCGGAAATTTCGTTCGGTTTAT
>JAHXMU010000196.1:249445-271526 GCA_019455685.1 Philornis downsi
TCGAACAAAATGGCACATAAGCTGAACTAAATCGGGTCGTTCTAACTATGCCATGGACAAATAATGAATTTCTTTTTACTACACCTTATATTGGGACAAAATATTGATGGAAGGGATATGAATATGAATGATGCTGATGGATGAAATATCGGGGTTTTTGAAAGTTTTTATTATGTTGGAAATTGTTAGGAACCAACCAGGTTTTTGTCTTAAAATAGTCTTATCCTGGTAAGTGCAAACTATTACCAGAATACTAAAGGATCAATGAAACTATTCGTGTACAATTATTTATGTGGAAGACGTTTTAAGTTAATCAGAATAATTAATTAAGGGAAGGAATTTAGTTTGAAGCAGTGTTAGGAAAGAATCAGAGAACAATTTAAAAATCTATTGAAGTCCATTATCCAGGAGAAAATCGAAATTTTCTCAATTTGTCAATATAGTGGGCTGAAAAGCGATCGAGGCGTGAGAATAAGATACCACTCAGCCGGTCTAATGTAATTTATTCTACATGAGATACATTTTAAACCAACTGGAAATATTAATGCAGTGATAAAGGTAATTTAGTTCGACATATTACTTGGGAGTAATTAGAGAACGTTTCAATAGTTCATTAAATTTATTACTTTTGTCACCAGCAATAGACGAAAATTTCTCAATAATACAACAGATTTTCCTGTATAATTATATCAAAATTGAAAGGCATTGGAATAAGGCACTAAATGGCCGTATTATCGTAAAATACATTTCATATGAATTCCTTTCAAAAACTAATCTCTTCAGCAGATAAAAGCTGATAAATATACCTGCAAGTGCTTATAGATCATATATCAAATAAAGCAAGACATGCAGGAATTAAGCTAACATTTTTTTAGTAAATTCATATCTTTTGGCTAAATTCCCAAGAAAACTGAAAGTACTATCTAGCAAATTTTCCGGCAAGTGTGGGGAAGTTGGGGCTATAGTGGTATTCATTCCATACGAATTGAAATCTGTCGCCTGCAGATTGATTGAAAGTACGCTGTCTATATTTTTGAACAATCCTCGACAATCATTTGCATGACTCTGACATCTTCTTTTCTGACATCTAATTCTCCAAATATTGGAAACTATCCGGAGGATTAATTATATATGTATATCAATTTTTCCTAAGATTAGGAAGTCCTCTAAAGTTTCTTAAATTTTTTTCTTATAAATAGCTCAGCGTGTTTCCAATAACTAAATCGAAGCAGTTGTTTTTTAGACAAAATCAAGTTAAAATTTCTTAGCTAGGACATATTGAACAGAAAATAATTGTTAGAGGATTGTATCGCATATTATATTACTGGCCTAGTAATGAGTAAACGCTTGTTTATCATCAAAATTGATTTAATTGTTTTTCAAAGTACTCCCCATGAAGATTAGTCCACTTTTGCGTGCGTCTGAAACAATTTTTGAAACATTTTTTCCACTCCAACTGAAGCATCTCCAATATATGAATTATGATTGCACCAATCTCTTGGTTCACCCGCGATTACCGTTGACGCGTAATTTATTTTTGTTGTGCGAGTATAAAAAGAAAACATTGGGCATTATCAAATAGGAGCTATATGCCGGGTGAGTCATCAATTCTTCTTCAAATAGGAACTTGTTTGAGCCAATATGTCCGAATTGTCATACCGTCGTCGGCGGCTGGTTGTCTACCATTCAGAAAGCACCGACCTACGTTGTTTTAACACAGCTGTATCCACTTTATAGGAAATTTCGAAGAAACAGGCCTGCACCGACGATCTGGCAAGACTGTCAGCTATTAAATATCTGTCATCTGAAGTGTTATTTGTTTGGTGAAAGGTTTGCCGTTTACGAATATGAATCGTCCAACAGCCGAAGAACGCGCAAAAATAGTTAGAACTTACTTTGAAACTGGTGATTCAAACGTGGTCACTTTTCGTGCATTACGGTGAGATTATGGTCGTCATAATCCACCTACTGTGCAAGGAATTGGCATGGTTATAAAGAAATTTGAAGAGTCTGGAAGCGTTACAGATGTTGTGGTCAGGCCTGTGCATAATGGCAATGTACGCATTGCCGAAAATGTCACTTCTGTTAGTGAAGATGTTTCGGATAATCTTTGAAATTTGGATTAGAGCGCTATGGCCGTATGACAACCGACTTTTTTTTGGCCTGCAATTGAAGATTATGAACTGAAAACTATGTGGTTTCAACAAGACGGTGTCACGAACCGCACAACACAGCCGATTTTGGCTTTATTGCGTGAGAAGTATGCAGAAAGTGTTATTTCACGTTTTGGCGACGCTAATTGGCCACCAAGATCATGTGATTTGATGCCGTTAGACTTTTTGGAAAGGCAATGTCAAAGACCGTATTTACGCTGATAACCCCTAACGTTGTTATCGCCGAGATACCGCCCGAAATGTGCGAAGGAGTGGTTGAATACGATCTCAAAAGGATCCACTGCTGCTGTAACCAATCTAGAGGCGGTCATTTAAATGACATTATATTTCTCACATAATGGCAGGGTCCAAGCATTTCAATGAAATAAAAGCTTCATCGAAATCATAGCTTTATGTGTGTTTTATTTCACTTTGCTTTTGAAAGCGAAAAATGGATAACCATAATCAAATTGCTTTAACATTTCAGTGCACCAATCGGGACAAACCTTCCTTTGAGTGTTTATTAAATTGTACAGAAACCAACGCGAAGAAACCTTTTTTACGGTCAGATGATTATGCAATATTTCATTGGTGCCAGTCATGCTAATGGCCAAAAATGCCTGAACCGCACGATATGCCGCAAGCGATCTTTCATTATTAGTTCACGCTTCACGTTGTTTTCTGTCATATCATTGTGGACGACCTTCGCTAAATTCGTTCTTGAGCTAATGTCAGCCACGATTGAATTCTTTACCCCAGTTTTTTACAGTTTTTCATCGCCGTGTAAAGAGTTTTGTAAAAATTAAGACATGATCATAATAATCGCATAAAAATATTCTCAAGCTAATTAAATTTTTAGAAAGCTCTATAAAGAAAACGAAATGTGATTGTACGTGCAAATCAGGGTCAAGCTTTCCAATGTAAATATAAGATAAGATTGCCGAGGCTTCCTATACTTATAGATAGTTTCCCCCGGTGGATGCGGTCAACATATGAGATGAAATTAACAAATTTTGTATGGAAATATTTTCGGTTTTGTTAAAAAGTGGTGGTCGACTTGACAGGTTTGACTGTATAACTGTAAAATACTTCGCCCCCTCTCCGTCTCTATCGCTTATCTTCATGTTAGTGCACAGTGTGTGCCATGTGTTGCGCTGCGTTCTTGCCGGAATACATACTTGTGTAATGTGTCTGCAATGGTGCCACATACGAGTACGTTTGTATGTGTGTGTATGTTCCTGCCCGTACTTCATCCTTTTGCCATGTGTGTTGTGTGCTTTGTAGCTGATGAGGCTGCCGTTGAGTGGCGGTGCTGCAGTTAAAAAAGCACTCAATTAAAAGGCATCAAGTGCGTCATGTTCAAAAACATACTTAACTTCAAGTTGTGACTTAAGCAGATCAAGGGGAAAATTAACGACATAAAAAGGAAGCTCTCCATTTGCCTGTAACCTTGCCGTCTTAATAGCATACAGGGGCTTTGAGGACAGGACTTGAATTAATTGATTTACGTCAGCATATCGGAAGGGTGAGATTGGCCAACATACGCTTACAATTGGAAAGCATTTCCAAGAATTGCGAAGTGGTTTCATATATTATGTAGACGAGAGTAGTTGAATAATATTTCGGCCAGAAGCAGAACTAAACTTTTGTTATTAGCGGAGATTCTAAAATGCCATATGAAATCGATGAAGATGTGAAATCCGCTGAAACACTGAAAAGAATCGATGTCGTTCTTAAATGATTTCCCTTGCGCAGTGCAAATTCTGTACTTATTAATTTCATAGTAAACATATTTGATTTTGGTTTCTCTGCTTTACCTGAGGCAATAAATAGTAAAGTATGATTTATTTTCCTTTCAGTTCCGGCTTTGTTCACTACCCCGCCCTCTCGCTCGGAACCTAAGGGGAAGTTTCTTGAAACAGTTTTCTCCCGTATAAACACAAACGCATATTAGTTTCTATTTCCTGAGAATGGATAGATTTTTCTTTTTAGTTTTGTTGTTATTGCGGCGATTCATGTTGTTCTTATTTCAATCGAGCAAACAACATCACTTGGTCGTTTCCATTTCGTCGACACTGGCTGCTGGAGGAGGTTGGGTTACAGGACAAGGGGACCGACGGGGATAAAGTTTATTTATGTACATTACTGTGCTATTTTACTGGGGGCAATAAACAATTACTTTTTCATTCATTTTCTTGCTTTTTTATTGGAATAAAAAGTATTATATATTTTTAATAAAGAAAAATTGCAAAGGTTTTTGTTCGACCAAGCAAAGTTGCAAAGATCTGAAATGGAAGCATGGAGTAAAGCGAGGTGGTGCGTGGCGAAGTGGTGTGGAAAATGTCCATAGCAGCGATTGGGTAGTGAGGGAACACCACTTTATCTCCAGCAAATAGAGTCAATTATTATTGTTGTTGCGTTCGTGTTATTACTTCCTCTTTTGTTGGCCTCTTCTCTACCTTTTCCTTCTGCGTTGGGGATACCGTTTCGCGTTTTATTGTTGTCTACGACTTTATTATTCGCTCGATGTCAATCCTGAAGATGTTTCTGTCCCATTAAACGTACAAAACGTTAACTGTGAAACGTTAACTGAAGCTGTCCGCATGCAACTACGTGCGCCGGCTGTGGACATTGCCGCTGTTGGCAGCTGCAGAGTGCTGTTATTTCTATAACCAATTGCTGTTGCGTATAATAAAGCCATAAAAAAACAGCGAAAGCACGGCAAGAAAATTGGAAAAATCATAATAATAAAGCTCTTTTTATTGCTTTTGTATTGACGATCGGCAAAGAAAAACGGCAAACCAATAAAAACGCCAAACATATTCTCAAAGTCTCGGGATTATGATTATCTCATGGCCTGCCTTTAAGGCACTTTGACCGACCAAACCAATAACCACAATGACTGGGCCGGGGCTCGGTTACACAAAATCCATAAAAATTGGCAAAAATGTTGAACAAAATTAAATATTTATTGATTGAAATGAAATAAATATCGCTCATACGGCACATTTGGCGTAAAGTCCTCAAAAACCAATACAATTTAAGCATTGCGGTCTTGAAGCTCCTTCCTATCCATAACATTGCTAATAAAGCTAATTTAATTTGCTCCCCCTGCAATTCTTAGTGCAGACGAAGCTTTTTGAAAATCCGTTTGGCGAGTATCAAATCGAATTATTAGTCGTGTCTATTTTTGCTCCGAATCGGGACTGACTTACATATGTGATGTTACCCCATGTGATTTTTAGAGTGTCTCTAGTCGGGTTTTCGGCCCAAACTTAAATGAGAGTGCCATCAACTGTTCAACTTTACACCGATATATGCAAAATATTCGACTCAAAATTGACAAAGAGGACAGGAGAAAAATGAAATGAAATATCGAGACTAACTACCGCAGAGAATATTTAAGCCTTTCATCTGCATCGGAGGCAATTCGCATTTGGCTTGACTGTTCAATAGAAATATTCAGCGATCAATTTGCCAGTCATATCATATCCGCCATGTTTCAAAAGGGAGTAAGAAAACCTCATTTGGAAGAGACTCCCTACTTTATATATTTGTTTGCCTTAAAATTTAAAGCCTTCCAGCCAATTATATGTTAATTACAATATACCACAATTCATATATTAGATTTAATCTTCTCAATAATATAAATTAAAAAAGACGTAATAAAAATTAAATATTAGGTGCGCAACTAAGTTTCTGCTGTTTGCCAACAGATGGCGCCTGCTGTAAGTGCTGGTCAATTCATAACCTAAACGTCATGAGTCAAGCTTAGGCAAATATACCGCCACGACACAATAGTGATATTCTTTTATCGTCATATTCTTTTGGTTGTCTTCATATTCTTTTGGTTGTCGTCAAATTATTTTGGAATATGTATGATTTTGTGCCAAATAATCGTCATATGCGGGAGATATTGATTTTCTTTTTTCAATTGAAGAAAACGGCCGCTGAACCTCATCGAGAGCTTCAAAACGTTTCAGTGAAAACAACGTACCGAGATTTTTTACGTCACTTTAAAGACAGTGATTTTGATGTTGACGACCGTTCGCGTGAAGGAAGACGAAAAACCTTCGAAGACACTGAATTGACGACATTGCCTGATGAGGACCCGTGTCAAACACTAGCAGAGCTTACTTTAGTTTTAGAAGTTACCCGCCAAACTGTTTCCAAGTGATTGCATGCATTGGGAATGAAGGATTTTTATTGTAACGAGTGATGTAAAATATTCATTACTTTAATTCACTTTTAATTCATTACAGCAATTAAAAGAAAAGAAGTCATGGGGGCTGCCCGGCCATGCTTCTACGTCGTCGCCTCGGCCGAATATTCACGCTGCGAAAGTTATGCTCTATATTTGGTGGGACCAGGTCGATGTTATTTATTGCGAGCTGGGAAACCTTTACTGGGGATCAGTATCGACTTCAATTAATGCGATTGAGCCGAGCTCTGCGAGAGAAACGCGCACAATATGCGGAGAGGCACGAAAAAGTGATTCTTCAGCATGACAGCGCTCGGCCTCACGAGGCCAGGGCCGTTAAAACCTATCTGAAAACGTTGAAATGGGAAGTCTTACTCCATCTGCCATATTCTCCAGATACCTGTCCGATTATCACTTGCTCCCTTCGATGGCACACGGTCTGGCTGACCAGCAGTTCCACTCATATGACGACATCAAGGAATAGGTAGATTCGTGGATAGTCTCAAAAGGTGAACAGTTTTACCGTGACGGAATTGGAGCTTTGCCTGAAAAATGGGAAAAAGTAGTAGCTAGCAATGGGCAGTACATTTAATGAATCATTTGTAAACATGATTTTGTAATAAAGTTGAATTTTTATAAAAACAGCGAGAACTTAGTTGCGCAACAATATTAAATTTATGAAAATATAATATGATTTTAAAGATGATATGATTATTAAAGACAACAAATATAGAAAAAAGACTAATTTAGAAGTTAATCGCTATATAATATAGAAATATAAAATAATCGATATGTAGTAACGGTTACCTACAATTTAAAATGGGAACCAAATTTTGCTTGAAAGCCTAAGTTTTTTGAATGTGCCTTTTGTAAGAATCAGGACCTAATTTAAAACATTTTAAATGACTTGATAGTAAATTGTAAATTCGTGCTACTCTTACTACAAAAGCACGATCCATGAGCGTGGTTATTTTAGGAATAAGAAACTATTTATTACGAGTGGAATGTGAAAAATTAAACGAACTAAAAAGAAATTGAGGACTACAAAATCGAACAACTTTGTGAAATAACAACAAAGACCTCAAATCGGTTATTTCTGAAACTACATCACAGGAAAAGCTTAACATACAGTGTTATATGAACATGACGCCTTAGTGAATACAAATATCTTAGAACTCTATTAAACGCCATCTGAATTTTCCTACTCTTGCTACAAATATATGACCCATGAGTGTTGTTATTTTAAGAATATGAAGCTGTTTATTACGAGCAGAATGTGAAAAATTAAGCGAACTAAAAAGAAATTGAGGACTACAAAGTCGACTATAACTTTATGAAATAACAACAAAGACCTCAAATCGCTACAATTTTTAAAACTGCAGCCCAAAAAAGCTTAACATAATAGTTGAATCTTGATTTGTCATCTAAAACTACTCACAAGTCGGCTGTTTTATCATAAAAGCGAAACATGAATCGAATTCGAACGTTTAAAGGGTAATAAAAAGGCCAGTTTTCTTCTTGAGACAATGGGAGTATATTTTCTACGATCTCTAATATACAGATGACATTTCATTTATCCATATGATATAAAAGGTTCCAAGGACTGAATTAAGTGTTTTTTCGTTTAATGTAAAATGTTATTCGATAGGAATCTCTCGCATTACAATCATCTCTCGCTCTGACTGATTTCTTAGAGTTAAGTAGAGTCATTTAAACACTACATTTTATGTACTAAATCTATATTTCTATTCCTCTCATTGCAGGTAAACATTGCAAACCGTATACTTGGCCCGGTAAGAGCTTAATTTCAGTATTTCCCGCAATGATAAAAAAGAAGAGTTTATGACACGACCATCACACTGGGATTCTTGGGGACAAAATGCTTCAGTTAGCAACATTTATTGTTCAAAGTGGCAAAAGTCAAAAACGTCGAGATAATAACATTCTGTGTGCACGAAAAAAAAAACGAGTCACGGAACGAGTTAAGTCAGTGGCGAAAGTAAACTCAATGCACCGGCGAAGACGAAAGTATTCCCGCTAAACCACCACTGACACGCAATATAATGGTATGACGTGTTCACGTGATTCACACAACATTTCAGGCGGCACCCGTCACAACAATAAGTCACCAGACGCAGAAACAGCTGCAGCCTTTCGCTCATTTCATTTTTTTCTTTCTTAGTTTTTGTTTTGTTTTTGCCTTTCGAAGAAAGGAAACAAAAGCTAAAAGTTCATTGTCTCTTGGGTCTGGAAAGGCAACGACTACAAGGGAACAAGAAGCTGCCTGTACAGCTAAATAGATAAAATGGGGGTCCCTTTAAGGGTTTAATGTGCTGGTTTTCTGTAGCCTAAAAGTATGCAGCAGTTCTCTTGTTCTTCCATTTTATTACAGCGTCACTAAAACACATAAATATATGCTTCGCATGTTTTGGCTGCTTTCGTTGTAGTAAACGCCTACGTGCATGCTATGCAAAATTATCTTTTGTCTGTTATTAACAGCAGTTATGTCCACACCTACACACACAAATATCACCGTAAAGTGGATGGCTTCTCATAATCGGACATATGCGGTCTACTGTCTCTGTATATTAATACCCTACAGTACATACACTGTGTACAGGTATATTGAGTTACTGCTTATGTTTGCGCCATTCGGAAATTTTGGATTTTTCATCCAATAAAATACGAGTATATAGTAGTGATCGTCTCCGAAATGCCGTTTTTCCCGGTCTGACCATGCATTTAAGTAATCAAAGTGCATTCTGAAATTACAAACCGATTGCAATAAAATTTGGCATATACATTTTGCCAAATATTTGCCGTGATTTGGTCAACAGAGACTAAAATATTTATTAATCATTCAAATTTATTGCACCACCTTTCGAAATAACACATTTATGCCAACGAATAATCCAACTATGAAAATAGTTTTCAAATGCATTTTCCGGAAAAGACCAGTTCTCGCCGCTAGATCTCTTTTATGTCTTCTATTGACTGAAAACCGATGTCTCTAAGTGGTAACTTGAGTTTTGAAAAGTTGGCCGGTGCTATACCACGTAAATAAGGCAGTTGGTCAACGATATTTGTTGATTTATTGGCCAGAAAACCATTCACAATGATAGCATTGCGAGTCTGTGCGTTATCTTGGCGCAAACTCCTTTCCATAAATCTGCCCTTTTTCAAAAAACTTGCTCTCTCAAACGTCGCATATCGCCCATTAAATATTCTTTATTTACCGTCTCACCATCTGACGAGAATCCCAACTGCAGAGCACCGCGATATTCAAAGAGAACGGTCAACATTAAATTCGTTTTTGATCAAAATTGAAGTGATTTCTTTTTACAATTTCGATTGGAAGACTCCATTCCAAAGCTTGCTGTGTGGTTTGCGTGTCGTACATGTAAATTCACTAGTTATAATGCGTTTTATGAATGTCAGGCTGGAATTGACTCGTTCTAGCATCTTTACGCAACTAAGTTTTTGCTAACAAATTTAGGTCTTTTAGAACTAGTCGAGTTGCTTACCCAAAGAAATCATGTGAAATTGTGCAAACTGATTCATGAAAAGCAGAAAGTTTAATGCAATTTCTCTCTCAAACTTAAATGATGATTTTCAATCGTCAACTCCTTGACTTTGTCGATGCTAACGTCGGTTGAAGACGTTGATGGCCGACTAGAGCAAAGCAAATCTTCCACCACATCTTAACTGTTTTTGAATGAACTGATTTGACTCACATTCATGTTCCTGCTGCCTTCGTTTCGGCGTTTGAGCACACGAAATCCCATCTGCAATACAACATTTGAGGCAAATTCGTGTTCCGATATTTTTTTATCCATTATTCACATTGCACTCGAGACCTGACAAAATTTGGCACTGTAAATAAACTAAACAATAGATCGAATTAGTTTCCATTGATTTCATCGGATCTTGGTTAATGAAATAATTCAAATGTAATTCAGTGGCACTGTTTGCATTTTGGGTTTGTCTAGTGCATTTACTGGCCGGTTACCACCAATTATGGTACAAAGCGCTTTTAACTATATGTATATCTGCCCAACTTTGCGCCTGTCCATTTTGTTTAACATATGCTTGTGACCACACCAGCAAAACTCCAACGACGCCGGTGGACTGCTCGCCGCATGCAGTGTGAGTCGATAGAACTGCCACCCGGCCTGCACGCTCGCAAAGATATTTAGTTAACTAAAATGTATTCTTATGCCTGATGCCACAGCCCGCATTCCTATATTTTATGTACGCCCGGCCAAAGTGTAGTTGAGTATATGTGTGCAAGTGTAAGAGTGTGATTTATATAATATTGCATTTTATGTATGAACTATTTATCTTTGTTGGACCATTGCAAAGCATCTCTAACGGCCACCTACATATGGCAGTCAAATGCAGTAAGCGAGAAAGGTCCTGATCGCCGTAAAAGCATGCAGTTTTAACCGTGGATTAAAGTAAACTTTCGTTACGCAATTAATGAAACTCTTATTTGAGCAAAATTGAATCATTCGTCCCATGCTATTTGACAAGCAAAATACAGCGAAACATGACCTAACAAAGAAGACACAAAGAAGTTGGGAACAATTTTCTTTATTTTTCCACATAATCTCCTTTCAGATCGATACACTTTTCCCAGCGATATTCAATAGCTTCTGTCAAAACTCCTTAAAATAGCCATCAACCGCAGATTCCACCTCTTCATTGTTGGCAAATCTTTTATCACCGAACCATTTTTTCAAGTTTAGTAGTAGAAAATAGTCCGAAGGTGCTAAATCTGTCGAATAAGGTGCGTAACGGAGCAATTCGAACTTTAATTCATTAATTTTGGCCATCGCAATGGTGGATGTGTGAACTGGAACATTGTCTTGATGAAAAAACAATTTGTTTTTCACCAAACGTGGCCTTTTTGCCATAATTTCATCAACTAAATGTTGCTATACGTTAGTATAATGTTCGCTGTTGATGGTTTTTCCTTTCTGAAGATAATTAATAAAAATAATACCATGCGCATCCCAAAAAATAGACACCTCATGACTTTGCCTGCAGATGAAACTGTCATTTCAGATAGCTAGGACGATCATCCAATACCATTTTGTGGTCTGGTGTGAACACCTAAATTGGTCGACCACTACGGTGTTCGTCTTTGACGCTTGTACGGCCTCGTTTAAAATCTGCTTTCCAATATTTTACACTCGTAAATGAACGAGCAGACTCCCATAGAGTAGAATCTGGCTCGGATGTAATATTGCTTATACTGAGACTTTTCAAATGAAAATATGGAACGGTGACTAATTTTTCCATGTTTACAGATTCACTGAGATCGTTTACTTTAAATGGCTCAAATAAAAATTCTAAACTTAAAACATGTGTTTTGTAAGGTTGCCACTTTTTACCAAAATAATTTTTTTTAACTTCAGATCAGCTAGTTTTATGACTGCCCTCGTATGTTTATTCAAGAGATATACTAAGTTGGACATATTTGTCAGTGTGCAAAGTATGCTTTCTCTTAAAATATTCGACATATGGTTCAATGTCAAAATTTTCCCAAAATATCCCTTAGTTTTACTTGATGGGATCTGTAAATGTTGCCATTCCATTTGTAGTTTTGAAGTACAGTTTATCAGGAGGATATTATAGAGAACGTTTTTGTTTTGAGTTGGAAAATATTCATAAGACGTCGCCCACTGGCTTTTAGGTCTCTAGATTGGGTGGTGAAGTCTCTAGACGATTCTTACCTACTTACCTACACTGTGAGAGAGTTTGTTTTAAGCAAAATGTAAAAGGAAAAGAATTATAACACAGAGTTAAAATGCTTTGGTTGTTTCCATTCATTTATGTTTTCTAAGTTCTTTTCTAACAGCCAAAAAATAAGCTGCAATATACAAATGCCAAGAAATAAACAACGAAATTTATAAAAGTTTTATAAATTAAAGCTTCCTCAGAATGGATATAACGCAATTAGTCAAGCGATGAAAAGAAAAACTTTGTTCGGGGAAGGAAGATAATGTTTTTCGTTTTATCGCAGCGCTTTCGACAGAAAATTCGAAACGGATTTAACGTAAATGTATTATTTTTGTCTGAGAGTAACACTAAAGTTGAGCAGATCTGTCATTTTATAAAAACGATCTCCTTCTAAAATCTTTTAAGTGTGCTTTTCACTATTTCGGTTTCTCTCCGGTGAAGCAAATTATATTGACAATACGTCGATCTGACTGACAGTAGCTGTGGATATGAGAATTCTTTCCCCACCTCAGCTTAGCATATATACATGCCTAAATATGCTGCGTAGCATTTCCAATTTTTAAGGGGGTTCTGCAAATTGGCCATAGAACACATGAAAAATGAAATAATGAAATAAATAGATAAAAATGAAACAATATTTTACGTAGCGCATAGGTAAACGACACCCTATGCTCAAATTTATTTGTACCTTCAATTGCTGTGATAGACCACTGAGCACTTGCTGCCAATTGTAGGCAAAGGAAAACAAATCACGCAGTTTTGTGCCGTATTTTATATCCCATTTCATTTTTCATTTCTTTCCATTGTGGAGTCGTTTTCACAGGTGACGCCTTCGAATATGATTTAAATACATTGCCATTCGTTATTCCTTCTTCCCATACATGGATTTGAGCAGTTATTACCTCTGCACTTACCCAGTCACACGTACATGCACATAAACATGTAGGCATACGGGTGTGTTGGATTGGATCGATGTGAAGTGTGTTGGCGTATTTGGGTTGGACGTCGCAAAGGCTCGTCAGTGAGACGCCTACGAATATGCTACAACGGTGGTATGGTGGGCTTAATGCTTTTTTCAGGCAGGAGACAACTATAAAAGATTTCCGAAGAAGGGGTATTGTTGTTGCAAAGTGTTGGTTTCAATATAAATTGGCAACATTTTGCTCGAAGTTAAATTGGGACTACAAATGAAATGCTGTTCGAAGTTTATATTTTAGGAAATTTATTTTTAACTGGAAGCTGTTCATCAGCGCCGTTTGACATTGTTTGATTTATGACAATTATTCATTTTTAAAGTCTATAATTATGCATCAACGTACTTTTACTGAAACACAACTTACGTTAATTAAACTTCAATCGTGAAAAAAGTGCCTCCAGCGTTTCCAAATGATGGTGTTGATAATAATTGCATACTTTTTGGGTGCATACTGAGTGTGACTGACCGATTTTGCCATAAATTTGGAAACGGTAGGCTTGAGATAAAATATTACTGCACTAACTATAAATTGAGCCGTTTAATTGAACATATTTAAATGCACGTATTCCATTAAAATGTGTGATATATCTATTTTCGAGTCTGAGTGCTTTTTTCTCTTACTTGTTGTTGCCTCTGTAAGCCTAAAAGCATTCACACTTAGTAGTCAGCAGAAAACTATGCTATGCTATGCATTTATTACGCTGTTTTTATTGCTCGGCCATATAACATAACCTCATATGCTCGTGTACACATTTGCTTTAGAGCATTGTTCTATGTAAACTGCCATCTGATTGAAGTGGGACTGCTTACGCTCGTAAACTGTATAATAACGCGGCATAGGGTTTCTGTAAACACATACACACACAAATATTTCCGCAATGTTTAGCTTGTATCTATGATTAAGTTGATGTACTCGTATTCGCCAAACCGGGCAATGGAAAGAGTTGTGCGAGAAGTACCCTTGTACTACAGTGTCAGAATTTCTCCATGTCAGTTCAAATTTTTGCCCAGCTTTCGTTTACTCTATACATGTTACTTTCCATCCGCAGTTTTGGAGTTGAATTCGTCATGTCGGTATTGGGGAGAGGACGCAATTGCTTTGAATTTAAAAATGTTCGCAAAGTTCTGGCACTGGCTTTTGTCCAAAAGGGTTGTTAGGTCTCTAGACGGTTCGCTTGCAAACACAAGCACACTTACACACGCTGTGAGAGAAATGTGTAAAACCAAAATTAAAAACAAATAGCACTGAGTTCAAATGCTTTTGACTCTGCTTTATGTATTTTATATTTATTTATGTTTTCAAAGTTGAACAGCCAAAAAGTATGCCATAGTATGTTACTGCCAAGAAATATACAACGAAATTAAAAAAAGTTTCAGAAATTAAAACTTCCTCAGAAAGCGAATTGATATAAACGCAGCAACTTGGCCAAGCAATCAAAATAAAAGAAAGAAAGACGAAAAAATACAAGGAAAAGTAGATGATGTTTTTCATTTTGTCGTAGCACAATAAACATCGGGGCGCAGATCATTAATGTAGGAAACAATCAAGGGTAATATTTTTATTGCCCTATTAAATAACTCATATGTTATTCTGAAATACTGATTTAAGTCTCAAAGGAAAAGATCTGTAATCCTTCACAATTCAACGCCTTCGAAAAAGTGCCAAAAAGTGCAAATTGGTTGACCCTTGGCAGTTCAAGAGAGATTTCGATATTTAAGCTTTGCAAACTGCTGATAAAATGTACTATTATAATTTGTATTTAGATTTGTTTTTGTGCTGAAGTTTTAATTTTATGTCCAAAAATAAGATAATATGCGGCAAAGCCCACAGATAAATAAAGAACCAGTTGGTGAAGAGATGAGGCTGGAATATTTTGTGGATTTCGACGGATCGTACTGTCATCTCTAGTTACCTATGTAATTCAGCGGAGGTTTGGTAGGTAGGCTGTCAACTAACCAAACATATATAAAATAATTTCCTCTTAAAATTAATATTTTCTTCAATAAAGTTAAGCTGGGGAGTTTGGCCCAGTTAATATACAAACCGGAGCCTACATTCGGTCTTAATGATGACGAATTGTAGATGAGGATCTTGTTTATTTGCAATTACCATAATAGAACGCCGAATTTCCTTGACCAGTACAAGAAAGAGTTCCACATTTGTGCATTTTACATAGAAGCTATTTCAAGTTAACTGGAACTTCTGCGCTTCTTCTTGAATTCGTCATATTAAATTTTGGCAGTGTTTAAAAAACTCGGATTTTCCAAGAAATTCTGGTCCCTTCTGCGCCGCATAACAAATGTTTTATCGATAGCTATTAAAGTTCGACAGTTTGGGACTATTCGCTCAACATGACCTGGCTAATACAGTCGCCGTATTTCGATGCTCTGAACGACATCGATGTCGATATATAATTCATGGGTCACAAAAAGCCCATACTCAATGTTGTCGAAACACTCCCAGCACTGTCTCATCAGTTAACATCACCAAATGCTCCATCCATAATAAAAATTAACTCTACATATCTGTGAATAGATTTCCATCACTCAAACGGAAGAAAGCCTTATTCCACACTATTATTCCACAACTATTATTATGAATATTTGATAGAATTTTCGGATTTCATCCTTTCATCTCTACTTTTTTATATTTCTGCTGTCGCTCACTTTTCACAACCGTTTCTACAACCGCCCTACAGTCGACTGCAGCGTTACCATCTACACAGCAACCTTTTTCTCAGATACGAAAACATTTTTCTTAGATACGACATTTGGCCTCATAACGAATGTTGTCTGACTGCAGTTTTTGACATCCAAGCCCGGTTTTTGATGCAGTTGCTAGCGAATGACCAATATGTTGAAACTATGTGTTAGGATCATCAGGATTATGGGCGATCTGTTGCAGTAATTGAGAGAGTTTTTGGAATATGCTGCAGTTATATTTTGAGCATGAAGTTTAGCGATGTCTAACTTTAGTGTGTATAGAATTTGTTGCAAATAATATTTTTTTGTTTTCTAATTTTTTATTAACAAATACAAAATTTCGTACTTAGCTGGAATTTACGAACATATTAGTAGTTAATCGATGGTTGAAAAGGTCTCGTTACACAAAAAGCATTTCCCACAAAGCTCGAATTTTGATAAAAATAAATCGTTGCAATAAATTAGCATAACATACGCCGTTGATGGTTTTTCCTTCCTGAATACACAGACATCATTACCTTGCCTGCAGATGGAATCGTCTTCGCCTTTTTTGGACACGATTCTCCCACTGAAGTCCACTACTTTAACCTTTCTTTTGTCTCAGATGTGAAGTGGTACACCCATATCTCATCGATGCAAAAATTCGACTTTATTGCGGTAAAACTTTGCCAAACACTCTACTGAAACATTTTTACGATGCTGTTTTTGTTCTATTAAAAGCAAGCACGGCACCCATCTTGCACACAGCTTTCTCATATTCAAATCTTCGTTAAATATACGATGTATAGCAATTTTTGAAATATGTATTATTTCAGCTAGCTCACGCACCTTCAGCCGACGATCATCCACTATCATTTTGTGGATTTTCTTAACCGTGTTGGGCGTGGACGCCTCAATTGGTCGACCACTACGGTGTTCGTTTGGCAGCTCATACGGATTGAGCAGAGATTCCCCCAGGGTAGAATCTAGCTGGGCTTTAATATTGGTTAGACTGAGACTTTTCAAATGGAAATATTGAATCAAGCAAAGGTGTCCGATTTTATTCCATGTTTACTAGTTCACTGAAATCGTTTAATTTTGATGGCTCAAATATAAATACTTTACAACGTGGCGCCTTGAAACTTAGAACATAGTTTCTATAAGGTTGTCACTTTTTACCAAAATAATTTTTTTCAAATTACTGGCACCATTTATACGACAGATCGGCTAATTTTGACACCGTCCTCGTACGCACATAAACCAAACCTATTGAAATAATTTGCCTCGTCGACTTACGACCTATTGCACATTATCTGCATCATTCTAGAAACTGCCCAAGCCAGACACATTGTCAGCAAATGTTGGAGCTTCATAAATGGATTTCTAGTTTCGCTTGCTTTTAAGAAATTCCAAATTCTTTTAGGTTTGTTAAAAAATGTATTTGCCAAGCAAATATTTGTATGTCTTGATACGGCAACAAAATGTTATACTCTGACACGTTTGGTTTCCTAGGTTGTGCAATATTTTATATTTTCTCTGTAATTTCTAATTGTTTCGTTGTAATTACTTA
The DNA here is from genome assembly GCA_019455685.1 of Philornis downsi. Taxonomy (NCBI): domain Eukaryota; kingdom Metazoa; phylum Arthropoda; class Insecta; order Diptera; family Muscidae; genus Philornis; species Philornis downsi. The sequence continues at coordinate 266,773 of JAHXMU010000196.1, forward strand.
GAGTTTTGTCTGTTGTACTGCTTTACAATTCGCGATAACATTTGAAAACATCCAACCACTTAGCTACGCCTCTTCAGACAATGTAATTCCCATATAATTGGTTATTTTACTTAACGATTTAACTCATATATTTTTAGGTTCATATCTTTCTCTCAATTCTATTATCTATAATAAGTTTAGCCACATTTGCCACGTAAATCATTGGTTGAAGTTAGATCTAAGAATGGATATAGACTGTGCTGGCCCACTCCTTCGGAAACCTCTCATATAAATCAACAGGTTTACTGAAATTCTAATTTTGCTCTGAAATGTTCAAATTAAAAATTGAAATTTTGTCCATTATATTAATTGGCTTGGCTTAGTCCCTTGAAAATTGACCGATGTACCAAAAATCAATGTTTCCTCCACAGTATCAAAACGCACTTTCAATAAGTTTTAATTATACGAAAGCGGCTATTTAATAGCCCATGGGAAACTAGTGCGGTTTAATGTTGCTCTCAAATTTGCTCGGAAGTATGGGAATGAGGCTGTGTGGAATCGTCATCATTACTCAGCCATTAGTCATAGCTTAGTGGAAAAAAATGTAATCATCTTCATCGAATGTGTTCTGTACACAAATTGCACAAACGGAACCAGTCCAGACCACAGCGCGAGATGCCAGAACGCTAATATTCATTGATGCCTACATATAAATTTTCAATTTTATACTTAGCTGTGTGAATGCGAGTATGTGATTTTGGTTAAACAAAAGCGTTAATTATTACTGACGGTCGTGTCTTGTAAACGATGAGTACATAGTTTTCTCATTACTTATTTTCTTTTGTGTTGTTTTTTTTTTTTTAATTTGCTGTTTCTGTTCTCTTCATTTGTTGCTCCGACTCGTTTTGTGGCCACTAAGCTGTGATAGCCCAGTGTGGCCAGATGCTTTCACACAAATGGCCAGACCAAAGGCAAAATACCGAAACTGAAATGCTGTTGCCATTAGGATAGGAAAATTACCATGCAATTTTACAGGCGTGAATAATGTGTTCTATAGGCATAGAATGGACATTCACAGCGCTCGTGTTAAAAGGATGAGAATTGGTTTGTGAACTGAAGTTGGTATCGATTTGCATTGTATTATGCTCGTATGTTAACTAAAACATATTTCCTATGTGTTTCCTAAATTGAAATGAACATTTTGCCGATTGTATTATGGCAATAGCTCTAGCTTGTCGAAAATGTGCAATAGTGTTTGTATTGCCAAGTCATTATTTTAAAGGGCTATATGTTCTGTAAAAAAGTACCGGGAATTGATTATTTTAAAAGTCTGCTTAAAGATATTATCAAATTTCTTTTTGCTACTAAAATTCCCAAAATTGTCCTTTATACTGAGTTTGAGCGTGACCTGTCATTTAGTTTGCTTATTGTGCTCGATTTTATCAGTTCACCTAAAGAATGTATTGCGATTTTTTTATGGATAAAATATTTTTATAGTAGACAAAAAATGTCGAACAAGGAATTTATATCAAATTTTGTATTGTAAGTGAAATTTCATGTGCCGAATTGGCGAGAATATTAAAAAAGACCTACGGTGAATCGACTTTGCAAAAAATACTCGCACATGAGTGGTACAGTGCATTCGAAATCTGGATGTTGTGCGGCGTTTAATAGAAAAATTTCGTCGAATAAGGTCAAAATTGGGGATTTTTGTACCACGATAACGCGTCATCATGGCTTATATTGTAAACGAATTTCTGATCAAAAGCTGAACAAATATCATCGAACCTACTATCTTGTTCACGTAATATGGCTCCGGCTGACTTTTTTTCCTCTTTCCTAAACTCAAACTACTACTCCGTCAAACCTGTTCTTAGTCAATAGAAGGTATAATAGAAAATTCGTGCCGAGAACTGAAAAATGCATTTGAAATTTTTTTGACGACAAAATTATGCGTTGCCATAAGTGTAATATTTGGGAAGGGGGTGACTTTAAAAACGATACAATGAATTTGAATGAATAATAAATATTTTGTTTGGACTTCTTTATTGTATAATCCAAAAGCCAAATTAGGTCTAAGTTGATTGTGATATGTGGAACAACATACATATACGAAACATTTAGATTTACTTAGTTTTAAATGTGCTGATTATAAGATTACAATTAATTTCATTTTTACAATTAACTTTTCAATACGATTATAGATGATATTTTAATTTTTACTATCAACTTTCTAGCAAGATTGTAAATGACAACTTATATTTAGTTGTTTTTCCTAACAACCATTAGCTTTAACAGATGCTAAAGATGAAAAAACGATTTACTTAAAAGCATGTAATTACCAAATCTTTAAACTTGCTACATAGCCACGAAAAGTTTATATTTTCATATGGATTTAAGGAATTTCACAATCGAATTGTCCGAATTTTTTAATATTCGTTGCATTACTAAACTGTGGAACCGCGGAATTAATAAAGAATTAACTTATGTTGAACGTCCAAATTGGAATCTTGAAGATAAGTAAGATGGGGCTTTAAATTTAATAACTTTATAAAGCAGTAAAATTACTTAAAGACTGAATTGCATACGGTGTTATATGGTCATAACGTTTTAAGTTATATAATAATCGGTCGAATAATACGACCGAAACAACATTTTAAGAGATCCAGGCTACCTAACTATGTTTCAGAATATACCTCTAATCCGTAAATAATATGTATCATTATCAAAGCTGCTCTTATGCGTTTTTGATCGTCAAAAAAAACTGATTTTGGCAATGAACAGGTGATTTTCGAGGCCACCTTGTCAATGTAGCTATCAAATTTTAGACTTTTACCTAAATAAACCCTAAAAATTTGTAACGAATTAACATTTTCAATTCTTGAAATATTTAATTTGAATTAGGAGAGCCATTACAAGGCATTAATTTAGATTTTAAGGAGTTCATAACTATAACATTTGCTTTTGATTCTTACAAATTCTTCATTAATCTAGTTCTGAAAACTCATGTTTTCATCCGTATGAGCTGAGCAATCAGTTGTAAGTCATCTGTGTAAAAATGACCCTTAGTAAAGGACATGACATCAAATATATCGTTGATGTAAATTAAAAATAATAACGGCCTCATGATAGGCCTTTATCATTCTGCCTATTCACAGCAGAATGCACTCGTATTTGTGGGAATAATTTTGGGGGATGCGTTAAATGTGTTGTTGTTATTGCCAAGTAATTCTATTGCAGCCTAATACTACCCAAATTGTAAGAAAGTTTCCAGAAAGTTGTACAAATGCATTTAGTGCAATAATGACATTGTGGCAACACTGTTGCTGCTTTAGCACCAAGTATCAGTTGTATTTTTCTGACAGCTTTTACTTACAGCGCATGTCGTTCTAATTGTTGTTCTCCTCAATTGAATTATTAAGCTATGAATCACATCGCCAAGACAAGTGTGGCATTTAATATTTCTACAACAATGGCAAATAGCTGCCAAGTGCGGTTTTTGTTATTGTTATTATTCTGTTTATTATTCCATCATAATATCGATGAATCAGCGACTCGTTTCATTTCGTTAAAGCTGAGACGAGCGATGAGCCGCCGCCGTTATTGCCCCAAGTCCAGATATGAGTCTTTATACTAATTGCTTTTCCAATGTCTGGCGCTTGCTGATATGTCACTTAAGCAGCTAAATCTATTTATTTTCCTTGCTTCGTTAGAATATAAAACTGACGATAACGCTGATGATTTACCTCTGATATTGTAATAAATGTAACCCTCAACGACTGCTATTTTCTGTTACATTTTTCCTACCTGACAATCAAGAGCGTTTTTAGCAATCGAAAAAACTGCTACAATATCGAACATGAATGATTAGTTGAAAATGCCAATAGACAGACCAGACCTGCCAAATTGGAATCGGAACATAGCTTCACATCAACCCTAGGCAGAAAAAAAGAACGCTACTAAAGAATTTGGCTATAAATTGCGTAATTTTTGAATGGGACAAAGTGGTACAATAAAACAAAACCACTGCACACTGTTAACAATTTCAGAAGAAGAATTAAATTCTTGTTTTTCTTTCCCAAGCTTTTGTTTGTCAATTTTACACAGCTTTATTTGTTTGTTATTCTTCTTGTTGGCGTTTTAATAGCTCCACAACCGGTTCATTGGATGCTAACACATATTTTATCCATGCGAAGCTATTCGATTCATGCATTATGCAATAAACCCGTTGTTGTTCGGCTTAAACTCCACTGTCCACTGGTTGACTCATAAAAAACCAGATTCAATTCGGAAGACATTTGGTGGCTGGTCATATCTTAAATCACACACACTCACACACACAGACAAGTATGTGCGTGTACATATTTAAGCTGAAAACACATATTTTTGTTGTATTTATTTATAGATAATCTTGAAGCGAGGTGACTTAATTTCGATATAGGTAAAAAACAAAATTTTGGAATCGTTACTTTTATTTTCATTTTTGCCGGTTAAACGAAAACAAACAAAACAAAATATAATGAGAAATATCAGATATTTGTTTGCGACCTCTACAAAGTGATCATTAAACGTATTTCCGTTGAAAGACTTTAATGGGGCAGCAACAAAGCTTGGACGAACGTGAGTTCTTGTAAAAAAGAACTTCAAAGTTTATATAACACTGATTTAGTGTTATACAATTGGTTCATGCTTATATCATGCCTAGTATCGTTTATTGTATAGAACTAAAAAGTGGCACTAATAAACAAAATATGAGGAAGATTCAGATGACGTTT
>JAHXMU010000196.1:276526-289789 GCA_019455685.1 Philornis downsi
TATCGTTCGCATGATCGCAGGTTCAACTCCGCATGCAGCCAAGTGTCATTATTGGAGCCGCGGTCACCCCGATGTGCCTGTCGAACACTTCGAGTGGTCGAGTAATCGACAAGTCTGGTAAATGCTTCTCAAAGTGCAACGTTCGAAATCGTCGTTAAACTGTAGGTCCCGTTAGTGGGTCGAAACTTACTGTACGTGAGAAGCTCTCCCATATCTCGTTCCTGGGATGCAAGGGAATTTGTGTGTAGTGAAAGTGTGGCGGCTAGTCCGAATTTCAATTCAGAGCTCTATGGCCGTTTAAAAGCCGACTATTTTTTGACCTGCAATTGACGATATGTGGACGGTGCCACGATCCACACAACACGACCGATTTTGGCTTTATTACATAAGAAGTTTTCAGAAAGCATAATTTCACGTTTTGAGGACGCCAATTGCCCATAAGACGCAGAGACATAAACACTGCTAATGACAATTTCCATAAAAAATTGAGAAAACTTGCTGTATATCGGCAGTCAAATGTTATAAACATTGAATTTTTCCAGCGTCAATATTAATGTTGTTCAAAAAATTTACTCCAATCGCCTAATCATTTCCCTACTAAATTCTGTGCCACAGCAACTACGATTTTATATATTTTGTAATAAAATTTGTCTTTAATAAAATTAAGTTTATTTGTTCATGAGCGACACCTAATACACTTTACTATATATTAAATAGTTATGAATTCTTTTGTTCTCTTTATAATTAGTGTTGCGTGTTGTCAATGGTTGAGTAATATCTTAATAACAATAGTCGTCCTTTGTTCCACGATGTCCATATGCGATTCCCTGAATTATTACCTGTTATGTAGCCACTTCAAAAGACCTGAGTGTCCTGATGCTCCTCTATCTGCGGTAGTTTCAGTTTACCTCCTCCCCTTCGGACATTTGGAATTTGTTCGTTTCAAATGGATCCGTTACTGCAACATAACTAATTGCACGTGACATGTCTTTTTGCACACGTTGACTCAAGGAAATACTTACAAGATTTTTGGCGCCAGCCAGTCCTTGAGCAGGCACATATAATAACTAAGTGTTGGTAAATAAAACATCAGAGTGGAGAGCGGGTAGAGGCGGAGAATGAGAGTTTAGGCGCCTATGCTATTGCACTGGTGGACATTTCAAACTTAGCGAGTGGGCGAATTGCGGTGGATGCCACAGGACAGCACCAACAGTGTTAGTTATACGCTTAATAAATTGATATTTGGCACGCGATTTGTCCCACCCCTTTGGTCGCCAAGCGCGGAAGTTACGGTTGAAACCTAAAGTCGAAGTGTGAGGTGTAAGACAGGGCTAGACAGATACCAATAACATTTCATTTATGCTCCGGTGGTTGTTGCAAAGGTTAAGGCTAAACAATTCTGTTGGTCTGTTGCGAAGTGTCACTCACACTCATCGCTTCGGTGGTGGAAAGTTGCAAAATAAAGTTAGTCAACGTTCCAGGGGATTAAGACGTTGTTGTCATTTAGATTTAAACATATTTTGCCGTTTATTTTTAAAGGCATTTCCATTGTAAGCAATTAAAACTGTATATGTATGTATATATGTATATAATGTATGAATATATAGATTAACGTACGAGTATGTATTTATATGCACACATACATCAACATACTCACACGTATTTAAGTACAGGTAATCCTTGCATAATGCTTTACACAATAAAATGTCGATGCTGTATCATATGCGATCAAAGTCATAATTATTGGCATAATTCAATTTACAAATGCGTTCATTGATATTTTTATTGCTAGGAGAGTGTCGAGCATTTTACAGAAGATTTCAGGAATACAGTTGTTGCTAAAAGTCCTTAGCAAATGCAACAAATTTGAGTATTCACAAGTAATTGTGAATTTTAATCTATGCAAGGGGAAGAGAGATAGGAAGAAAGGGAAAATGGTAATTTCAAAATTATGGAAAATGGGAATTGAACATTAAAAATCTTGTTTGTAGGAGTTATCGAATTTATTTTTGCCGTCAAGTTGGCACAACTGTCCTCTGTATTAACGCAGAGTTTATGTGCGATCTATCACTTAGTTTCTTTGAAATGTTCCCAGTTGATCTCAAGCATGTTTTAACAGTTTTACTATAAGTTATCGAAGAAATTACATTGTAAATGGAATTTCGAATGCCGAACCAATGAAAATGGCTTAGAGGGCTTGTGGCGATTCGACTTTATCAAAAACACTTGGATATCAGTGGTACAGTGCATTCAAAAGCGGTCGAGATTTGTTAGAAGATTTTTTCGATTATCAAAGTCTTCGACTGAGATTAACAGCGATGAAGTAAAGGATATGGTGACTGAAAATCGTAACTTTTGTTTGTGAGAATTACTTGCTGAACTTTCTGTGTCCTACAGATTCATTCTTAACATTTTATACGATTGTTTGAGTATGAAACACGTTGCCACTTGACAAATTCACAAAGACCAGAATTTCTTTAAGAAAAAGTCGCTAAACGGGTCAATTCCGACCCCACATATTCATAAAGCTCGTTATAACTGGCAATGACATGGGGGATTACAAGTTTCACAGAGTCCAAGGGGATTTAACGTGAGTCTCGCCGTGAAGGCCTTACACACGGTGTGCGATTACGTCTTTCACACTCGGAATTCTTGTTAAAATGTCAAACGGTAAATAAAGAATATTAACCGAGCGTTATACGGCTCTTGACTTGAGTTGGTGGCAATTGACTGGATCTGTGGGAAAAAAATTTTGGATTTTGCACCAGAAAGCAATCATTTTTGGTCGAAACATGAACTAAGATCAACCTACAACCATCCTATTCAGCTGATATGGTTTCTGCTGATTTTTTTTCCTTCCAATACTCAAATTACCACTTCGAATTACCCGTTTTCAGTCGATTGGAGACATAAAGTAGGATTCGCAATGAGAAATGTAGTCTGCGTTTAAAAAATATTCTCATGCTTGGGTTATTCATTGGCATAGATGTATCATTTCGGATGTAAGCCCACTTTGAAAGCGATAAATAATCCGTACTTCTTGCCGATACTTTTTTGAGAGAATGTATACCGGAAAGGGCCATCCTAACTCAAATTTATTCTTTACTAAAAATTCGTATTCGATATTTTATATAATGTGGATGAAACCGTTTCGACATGGTCACCTTCTCGGACGACATTGTGGAATGCAAGATTTGGTCTAGCCGAACTTTTGGGAACTTGTCCAAATTTATGCCTATCCAGAATGCCCAAACTGTGTGTGATTTTGTATTTCAAAATTTCATCCCATCAATTGTGAAACAGCAAAATGACAAAATGAATATAGAAGTATTTTTATTCAATTTTACCACTGAATAAATTAACCCATACGAGGTGTATTCAAAAAATAAGGTTTATTTTCATTTTTCTCAAAAAAATATTTATTTATTCATCAATTTCTATTTTGTCTCTTTCAAAGTAGTCTCCCTCAGATATAATACACTTCTGTCAGCGTTTTTTCCAATCCTCGAAGCAGTTCTGATATCCACTTTTCGGTATGTCCTTGAGCTCTCTCAGCGATTCAGGTTTTATCTCCTCAATCGTTGCAAAACGCCGTCCTTTCATGGGTCTCTTCAATCTTAAAAATAGGAAAAAGTCGCAGGGGGCCAAATCTGATGAATACAGTGGCTGAGGCAAGAACACGGTGTTTTTTTTTTTGCCAAATACGATCAATCTCTCATGAGCAATGATGAGTGAGCAGGGGCATTATCGTGATGGAAAAACCATGCATTTTTTCCACAAATCCGGGCGTTTTTTGCGTATTGCTTTACGTAAACGGCGCATAACTTCAAGGTAATACTCTTTATATATCGTACCACCTAGTGATAAGAACTCCTGATGCACCACGCCATGGTAATCGAAGAAAATAGTGAGCAGAGCCTTCACATTTGATCGAACGTGGCGTGCTTTTTTTTTGGACTCTTCCATTGGGACGATTGGGCTTTGGTTTTAATGTCATAGCCATACACCCATGATTCGTCACTAGTTGTGACGCTTTTAAGCAAATCTAGATCATCGTTGACGTCATTCAACAATTACTGAACGATGCTCATGTGGCTTTGTTTTTGGTCAAAATCCAGCAATTTTGGAACGAACTTCGCTGCCACACGCTTCATGCTCAAAATTTCCGAAAAGATTGCATGGCATGAGCCAACCGATGTGTCGACATCCTCAGCAACTTCTCTAATTGTGATTCGATGATTCTCCGTAACAAGTTTCTTCACTTCCTTAAGCGTCGTCATTCACATCTTCTCGACCTTCTGTGAAAATCTTGTACCACTTGTAAACATTTTGTTGACTCATAGAACTCTCACCGTACACCACTGTCAACATTTCAATTGTTTTAGAGCACTTAATTCCATTTTTTACACAAAATTTGATGCAACTTCTTTGATCCATTTTTTTCGATAGCAGAAAATCGCCGAACACACAAAACACTTGTCTTAGTTATGCCTCTCACAAACAAACTAAACATTCGATATGGATAAAACCGTCAACATATCTTCGAGACGAGTGTACCAACGTAAAAAAAAAAAAAAATAATCGAAAGTCGAATTTACGTAGCCCGCGAAATTTGAAAATGCACCTTATTTTTTTAACACACCTCGTACATAAGATCAATCAAATATAAAAAAAATGTAAAATATTAGTGAAAATTTTCATATTTTGAAACCAGTCGTTCTATAAAAATAGCGTTGTAAAAAATATGGAATAGGAGAGTAGTAAAAGTATAAATATAGCTAAATGCCAAATTATTGCAAAATCTCAGATTTTATTTAATAGCACAATTTTCGTGATTTGTAAATCACGCTATCATATTCGTATTTTAGGGTTTATTTAAATTTTAACGATTTTTTCGTATTTCTGCATCCTTAGGGCGGAGTACAATAACGATGCTAAAACCAGAGCGCAGAGCTGTGTAGTTGTATTAAGCTTAGGAAACTCCGACTCCAGTTCTGTAATTTTTAGAATTCGAAACCCCAACTTTGATTCTGATGTTGACCCTAATTTTTAATTAGAAAAAAAATGTTGCATTTAACAAGCAAGCGGCTTAAATAAGTGCATAAGTTTTTTTTTCTACGTCGTTTTTCCAACTACGACTCTTGAACTATGGCTGCATTCTGGCTCAAAATCCCTGACAGAGGAAGCCACTAAAATTGAAAAATTATCACCATTATGCGTACTATATTTCTGAACTACGGACACTTTTTTACTTTATCATTTTTTTTGTAGGTTAGCGTCAACCACGTGAAAGATATAGAAGAATAATAAAAAAAACAAATTCCCGTGTATCCCATGAATAAGATATAGCATAATTTATTATATTCAATAAGCTTGAGCATTCCAATGTTAAGATCTACTGCCAAATGGCGATTACGAACACCAATTTGAAAAGCTTTTATCCGATTTGTCTATTATTCGATCACTCAAAGTGTTCGTCATGCACATCGATGTGAACGCTCCTCAAAATATGCTGTATGTTCTTTAGTTTTAGTAAAACAACTATTATTAGGAACAACTTGAAAAAAACGAGGTCATTTTCATGATTGTACCCTTTCCCTTTCTGAAATATGATCTTCTTTAAATTTTTGAATATTTTGTCACAAAGAGTTCTTCTTTGCCGAGTAAAGAAAACTCTGAATGTGATGTAATGTAACTTTTGCCGTCATGGATAACCGTAGAAATCGATTTATTGACAATAGTAATTTCATTGCCACAAATTAGTATACCGTATATGGTCGACTGTTTGACAATAATAATTCGTGCATTGAAGGCCTACCTGTATTTAATTACATACGTTTCTATGTATGCACATGTATATGTATTCAGAACAATCCATTCGAACATTTATCGTCGTCGTTTTCAACATTTCACTTGGCTTCCAACATTCAACAAACTATTTTTTATGACTTCATTTTTTATGGGTTTGCTGGAGTCGCATTGTCGCGTTGCTTTCGGTCGATATTTAGAGTAGAACAGTTGAAGTTATTATTGGCCTTAACAAGAAGACGAGCAAACAACCAACATGAACGATGGGGACGACAATGGCATGACCAGGAGAAGAAGGAAATAAATAAGGCATAAGGCGTGAAGTGCTCGTAAAAGCAAGTCTTATAAACGGGCACACATAAGTGTGGTAAAAACGTACAACAAATTTTGTTGCTCACTTACCACAGGAATTAGTACAATGTACTCACGCTCACGTACGCAGTGCGGGCCCACAATAAAATAATTAATTATTGCAAAAACTCGAAAAGATTATATAATTCTATTGTTGCCATTTGTGCTCGAAAGAGAATTTTGCACAAAGCACGATGATTTGTTTGTTTTGTGTTGCCTCAAATATCCGATAATTCTGTACTTGTGTCGATAATTAACCACAATTTTCATAAGTGGATTAAACACAATTCGTTTGTTATGCCCGTCGCGGTAATTTTCATTAGCTTTATGTTTATTTAATTAAAACTCATAACATTTTGTGGTATTCGTTGCCTAATAGTTTGTAAACTAATAGAATATTGATAACTTGCATCAGTATTCATAGTACTACTATAATTTACTGTAAATACAACCGAAAGCACAACCCAAGGGATGCTGCTGCATATGGAAAGCATTGCATGCATTTAGGCAAGAATACTTTTATCTACTTGCTTGCTTGCTTCTGTCGTCGGTCTCGCTCGAAAGATTTCATCATTGCTTAGTGCTAAATGTCCACATTCCACAGTTGGTCCGTAATAAGAATTTCGATAAGAGAACAGTATCGCGTCGCGTCATAATTTTCTCATTTAAATGCATTAAATTTCGTAAGAAAGACAGAAAAACAAGCTGGTATCATTCTCCCATGGTACAGGCAGGGTTGTTTACCTGAGCCTATACTCGTAAATGTATATCCTCAAATGTTAAAGCATTTTATGGCAACTTTTGCTTGAAACTCCAAAGGAAAAATCGACATGCTTCACAACCCCCATTCTCAACAAAGTGCTATGGAATATAATAATTCAGTTTCATGAAGATGTTGTTCACGTCGGTTATGCGGTGATCCGAAGCATCGTCAACACCAACATAGCCGTAATGTACAAAAGGCATTTGCCAGCTTATGCCGTTTTATGACGCTTGTTCATCTAATACACCCCATAATATTGATTCCGAATCACACTTTTAGATACTTACGAAAAGTTGTGCATGTTTCTGTTTAAAAAAGAAAAGAAAAAAAGAACGAACGACTTAAATTAGTTTTCGTGTTTGTGCAAAGATATGTGTGTACTCTCGTATTATTAATATTCATCAGCATCAGTGTTTCGTAAAAGCACTTGGCATCATCAACATAACCGACATCATCAACGTCATCATAACTAAAACCCCATCCTTTTTTTATTTCTTGTTATTTTCGAGAAGCACAACCTTAATGCCGTTTTATATGCATTAAAGGAAACACAGCTCGTTTGTTGTTTTAAAAGGCATAAAATTGAGATTCTCAAATTAGTTTCAGTTCAGTTTCTTGAATGCAGCAACGACAACTTCAATAACATCAGCTCAGAGTATCTGACCCAACAGCCAAACGAACAAACAAAACAAAAAACAGGAAAAAAAGAGGAAACTTTGTTCTGCGTGAAACGGAAACATTAGCATACTCATGCGGGTTCATAAAAGATCAGCCCAAACATATGCAAATGTTATCGTAAGTGCGACGGTTGATGTGGTTCGAAATGTGTTTCCCAGCTTTGTGTGTACCTCGTTGTGTAGCAAGCGTGTAAATTAAATAATAAAGTGCCTCTTCACACAAAAAGCATCCTAGCATTTACAAATGTACAACGTAATATGCTCAGTGGAAAGTACACATCGCAAAGGAGCAGAGAGGACTCTCTCTGCTGGGTTCGTCCGATGTGGTATGTCTTTGTTACATTCGAAATTCCCTTTTCAAGACAAAATAGCAGAACTCTTTTTTTTAGTGCTATTTCCTGTGACATGGGAATCTAAAAGGAGAGCAACAATAGTGTGCATAAATATTTATTTTTTTCTCAAAAGAAGGAATTAAATCGCATTAGCTGTCACGATAAGTTTCTGTTAGTACTTTTGTTGGGAAAATCTCAAAATCCTTTTGTGAATTTCCTGTGATTTGCAATGCGAAAGGAAAAGATATCGTCACAAATTTGCTATGAAACCAAAAAGCTTACCATTGTTGTTGGTCCCGGTAATACTACAAATGTAGCCCATCAAATAATAACTTCAGTTTTCCGTACAGCAGTCTTTTGGAAGCATTTTACGAGTACATCCAGTGATAGTAAGTTAAGTTACTTTGAAGGGCAGTTTGCACTATGCAACAGAACTGAATTAACTCCTTTACTAAATGATCGCAATGGATGGATGTAGTCGAATTCCCATAATTCAGATGAAAATGGTACAGTTTTTTTAAAGGCTGTCAAAACGTTTTTAGCCCAATCAGTTTTGTTAAACTACTTCTTCTGATTACTCGTTTCAAGTAAAATATGACATAATAATAACATTCCCGGAGCCCTTAAATAATATACTCATATTTAGATTTTAATTTTTATATATTTATTTTTTATATTTAGATTTTAATTTTTATATATTTATATTTTTATATTTAGATTTTTTTACCAAAATGTGTTCTAAAGTTGGTAAAGTGTTTTAAAAGTTCATTGTACAACGAATTTTTCTAAAAGTTGTCGAGGGATAGAATAATACGCAATCTTCGATACTCGTTCAATACTCGTACGTCAAAATCTTCTTCATTCACCTTCTATCGCTATTTTTGTATACCTTCTTCCTAGAGAAGGTTTATATGATTTGAAATCCAAAATATTAGACATCCAAAAGAAAATGTTTAAAATGTTCCATGCTATTTAAAATCGGAAGTTATGACCGTCGTAGCCCAGCTATCGATAATAAGACAAAAAAAAAAAAATTATTTTCCTTGTCATGAATGTGCCATGGGAGGAGCTTCTCACATACAGTGAGTTTACACGTATTATATTTTTAGACTTATAGAGACCTAAGTTTCGTGACAAATCTGACTGTCAATTTGAGAAGCATTTACTGGATGTGTCGATTAATCGACTACTCGATGTGTTCCTCAGACACATGGAGGTGACAACCGCTCCTAGAAAAGGTAAGGTGACTGTATGCGGAGTTCAACCTGCGATTATGCGAACGATAGTCACATGCGCCACAGACGGTCACAGCACATCGATAATACATTTGTAAAATTTGTGCAATTTTTCAATTCTTTTTAAGGTTTGATCGACATGAGTTTCCATTTCATGGATTTTTTTTAGTTCTTTTTTAAAATTTGATCGACACGAGTCTCCATTTCATGGAATTGCATACTTTTGTTGAAAATACAATCATCAAAAGTACTAATGATAGCTCAAAGCTACAAGCAGTAGCGGATTTCATGTCTTTACTAAATAGTCCCTCAAATCGATATTGTCGCGACCGGAAATCTGCAATTTTTTATGGTATGAATTTACCTCGACGAACTCATGACCCCATGACTCGTGAACTCATGACTCTGTTCCTTATAACTTGTCGTGCCGACGTCTACTGGAGTGAAGGTTATGGTAGGTCTTCCAAAAGGTAGGCAATAGCAATGGTTAAAAGGGCTCATTTTGCGCTGCCATCCTTTACACAATCCCTAGTCATGATATCTCGAAAACCAGGTGCGAAATGTGTTACTACCGACGATCGATTTTCAACAGTCGAGCTGCTTGCTGACGGCATATTCTATGGCACATGCTAAAAGCAATGACAAAAGTCAATGAAAGAGAGAGAGAGAGAGAGAGAGAGAGAGAGAGAGTTGATGCAAATTTTGGAGCAATCGTAAAAGACATCAGCATGTATGCATGCAGAAATACTGGCCGATGATTCCGCCACTGGGTCAATGAAGCAAAATAAAAATTTGCCATATTTCCCGTTCTTCTGGGAACTTTCCCAAATTTTTTTTTCAGGAATTGACGACAAATATTTGCCGGTTTCCTCGAATTGCAAATCCTATTCACGTCAATACGAAAAAATGCAGCACAATGAAAGTAAAATGAAGTTTAAACTAAAGGCTCCTCCCTTTGCCGTTCGCTGCTTTCCTTTGAGTACATCGTTTGTCCTCAAGAGTGTCTCAGTGAGTACTTTATTAATACAAACACATCAACACTCACACCCACATACACCTGCACTATGTCTATTCAACTATCGCACACAAAAACATGCATTTGTTTGCATGGAGCAAATACTTAACGCCCATTTTGTAATATTCTACTTAAACAAAGTCTCTTTGGATGAAACGCAGCGTTGAACGAGCGCGTATTCCCCTACTGCAGAGTCGCAATAACAAAGTGTCAACAACTTGCTGAAGCTTGCATCAGCTCGTTACTTTCCAGGCTCCGGATGAGCGCGAACTTTTGCTAATATTTTGATGTACGACATGCCAAAATATCAACATTGCCGTTTGCGATAACGTTCCCTGATTGCTTCTTACACGCTCAGCATCACATACATTCAATACGTGTGCACACTTCCATGTGATGGTTTGTGCTAATATTTATATGTACATATGTAGGTGCAAGTATTTGTATCATCTTAGTTTATGAAAAGGAGCAACTCAGAAAAATGATTATAACTAAGAAAAGGGAAATTGTTTTTTTCTTTCGAAGAAATTGCTTTTTATTACAACTTTTTCCTAACAAACTGCCGTCATTAACAAATGTTTCTGACAAAAAAAAGCACTCCTTTTGAGAAGAGCCAGAGCGAACGACGAACGAACCAAGCGAAAATGAGGGCAATGTTGACACAACAACATAAAAATATATTTACTTTCGTATTAGCACTCGCATATACTGTCATCATGTAAGCACCATGACAGGGCAACTTCCTCCAACCTATCATCATCATCAATTTCAGAAGTACCGGATCACCGGCACCCATCCCCAGCACAGTAGTGCCGAGCCATCAAAGAAGCACGAGTTTTTAGTACGCTGCTTCTGCTTCATTGTCGTTTAATATCCCAACAATGCGTGCATAGCAGTACCACTTAATACTGTCAACACACAACATTTTTTACACCGTTTCCAACAACCAGCAATCATCCTTGCACTCTCCCCCGACCTGTATGTGGGCGTGTGTGTGTGTGTGTGTGTGTGTGGTATTGCATTCATTCATTCATATGCTACAATGAATGTACACATGTACTAGCAGATGCTGTACAGATGAAGTGATAAATGATTGTAAACAGGATATGGCGTGAGATAATGAATATTTAATTGAAGTTTAAGATGAACTTGGCAAATCTATAAATCATGCCCACAAAAAGTAAAACTCGGTAATGGGTTGATGAGTGTACACGGGAGCGCAAAAGTCGGTCTGGTGGTGTATGGTCATCTATATTGTTAAAAACATTGCAAAGATTCCAAAACAATTGCACCTTACAGGCGAAATATGCTCTAGAGAAACGGAACTCGATTGCTTCAGATACTATCTGTAGGCTTCTTCAATATTTGAGGCAGACGATTTATATTACGCCTAAAAGCAGGCAGTAAGTAGCTTTATTATAGCGGCAATTTCGATAAGTTTTGTTTATATAGCATATAAATAGTAAATAGTAATAGTTTAAGTATATAAATAGTAAATACCGTGGACTTGGACCAAAACGACATTAAATTCAATCATCATCAAGCAAGAAGAAGCTGGAGCCTACTAGTAGAACATTTCTTCATCACATTTTGGATCCAAGAGAAAAATAGTTTCTCTAGTATTCAATTTCTATGGACCCCACTCAGGTCTAGTTTTTTTCCGGTAGAAAAACGCAAAGAAAAAACGACTTGATCTTCAATTCCTTTTGATTCCTACACTTAACTCTTGCTGCAAATTTTGCAATATTTTTCTCAAATAAACAAAATTATCATAAATTTCATTTCTGTTATTGTGAAAGTCATTCATTTACTGCAAGATTATCATAATTTATTTTTACGGCAAACATGTAGAACATTTACGAACTGCTAGAAGAATTTGTTGTCAATAATACATTTTGTATTAAATGTTGTTAGATGGACAGACATACGGACATCGATTTGTGATTAATGTTGTGAAGCTTTCACACAAAAGAAATTCTTTTGCATCAAATACAGAGTGTCCGTCGGGAAGGTACACTACTTTGCTTTGCCACCATTTTGGTAAACATTAGTCTTGATAGTTCATATTTGGCAGTCGTGAAGTAAAGATGTGACAAATTTATTATGGAAAAATATTCGATAAGCCAACGTGTTTTAATGGAGATGACCGTATATGTGGTTAAACCCGCAATCATGGGAACGCCTCGGTCGGTTTAGCAATTTTTAATGAGCGCACTAAATTCATTTGTATCTATTTTAGTCACATCCACACCTGTAAAATATAAACATATTGACAGATATTATGAAATTTTGCAATGTGGTTCTTAAAAGGATTATTCTTCTTCTTCGGTTTCGACTGGAATAGACATCCTTATCTCTTATACGGCGCCCGCAGAAAATAATTTCAAGCGCTTTGATTTTCTGCGCTTCTGCTCCAATTCGTCACACCAACTATCGATATTACTTTAAAAGCCTGGTCCTTAAAAGGATAGCACTTATAAAAAAAGAAAAATTCGGATTTGATACTGGTGATGCGCTCCGGCATCCTCAGGTCGTGGACATTTCAAACAATGTAGAAACAGAAACTTGAGAAAAGAAATTTCTTTAAGAAATTTATATAATGATATATATTGGAGATTTGAATATTTGAAGGATTCAAAGTTGTACAATTATAAGTTTTAGTTATTTGAATATTAAAACCTTCCATATTTAGTTTCTTTTCGAATTATTTCAACACTTAATTATTTAATTATTGGTCGCTGAAAACTGAATACTTGATCAACTCACTAAAAATGAAATGAATGAAATAAAATTATATAATTAAGATAATTGAAATGTGAATAACTCAATTGTTGTTATAATAATTTCAGTCAGTATTTACATTAGATTTTCGTGCGTCCTGGACCAGCCAATGCATATTTTTCTGTGGTCTATCATGGGTTTCCACAACTAAGTTCGCATCATTCTCCAGCCGACCGACTGCCCCCTCTTTACGGATGAATAATTATAAATTCCATTTAAAATGCATTATTAATAAACAAATAAATTTTGCATTACAATCGACAAACATATGAAGAAATGAGCAAACTGGGACTTTAATTTA
>JAHXMU010000196.1:289799-343386 GCA_019455685.1 Philornis downsi
CAATCGACAAACATATGAAGAAATGAGCAAACTGGGACTTTAATTTACAAAAAAACAGTAAAAAAAACTCACTATTTAAAGCCGTGTCAATATAAACAAAAAGCAACATTTGCATAATCCAAACATTCATCTGTAATTTGTTTTAATAACGAGAAAAATCGAATAAATACAACGTCCCTGGACAACTGAATGGACGAACTGGTGGAATGCTGTGCGGAACACAGCTTCAAAAGGGCAAACTTTCGATTCCAAAGAACTGTCACAGCGTGGTTTGACAAACGTAGAGGCGAGTAGATAAGTGTGGAGTTCATTATGATGACAAATGTGGAGCATTCTGGCGGTTGTTATAATATTCTCCTCGTTCGGGACCATCTATTTTCATGGCACAATTTAATAAATTCGTTAAACATCTCTCCAACAGCCTTCATATGGCGGCTGTCTATGGGTGCTCACAAGGAAGCCACAAAATGACCAAATATTCATCACTTTAACGATACTTGATGTCATGTGCTGTCATGCAAATTATGATGAGGCACAAAACAACGAGGGCTGGGCTCCACCGGCTGCCCCGTCGACTTACCACCTGCAGTTCTAAGCCAAAAGCAGTTACCCAACGAAGATTTGTCAGCAGCTCTTACGGCAGCATCCACCAGACAGACAGACAGACCCACGCTCGCTCGTACACAAGAAGTCACATAAAAAATTCACAAGCTAATTTGTGTACACAAGGTGCTGTGATTTCTTATGCCATCAAGCTAATTTACCAGGGGACTTTTGGTGACAGGCATAAATACAGCATACCCTTAGGCAGGGGTTGGGTGATACAGAAGAAGAAATACTCAAAGAATCCTGATTTGATGTCGTTATGGGCTCTGTTTTCGTAGTATGCACATGTATGAGGTGACGTCAGGGTTTTCAATGAGTGATTTCCTGCGAAAAAAAAATCCCTCAATTTTATTCGGAATAAATATACATATTAATAGCTTAGTGTTTCACATTCAGGTTTGCTAAGAATGAAAGATATTCGAATGAAACGTTATTTTGAAAGATTAAAATTATATTTTGGTTGTCTTTAGGGAATATTGAATACAAGAGTTGGTATAATACCTGTAACTATACGATTCCAATAATCTGAATTGGGATTACATACCACAGATAACTAGTGGACGTTTTGAATATCACAATTCCATATACAAAGAGGTGTAAGGCTTGGCTATGCTTCAACAAAAGTCTTGTTTTTCGCGATTTCGTTACAGATATAGGATGAAAAATATTTTTTCAAATCTCTATATTGGAGAGTTAGTATCGTGCTGAATATATATTAAAAAGAGTTGTCAATTAATGGCGGAACGTTGTGACGTTTAGAGAAAGAACTAGTTAAAGTTATATCACAATTAATTAATGCGCCTTTCGAGTGTTGTATTTGGAAATCCGCAAATGTTTAATCATTAAACTTTTAACGTCATTTCTACAGCTTTTCGTATTGAAATTGAGAGATTTTCAATTGAATATGAGAAAAAATATTAGTCAAAAATGAAAAATTTAATTTTATATTGTGAAAAGAGAATTTTAATTTGATTTTGAGAAAAAGTCAACTGAAAATGAGAATTTCTAATTTATTTTGAGAAAATGTCAATTGAAAAGGTGAATTTACTTTTAATGTTAAGAAAAAGTTAATTGAGAAAATATGAAGTAAAAATGTCAACTTTCTGAAATTAACAAATTTCCATTTTATATTGAGAAAAATTCGAGAGTTTATTTTGAGAAAATGTCAATTGAAAAGGCGAATTTACCTTGAATATTAAGAAAAAGTCAATTGAGAAAATATGGAGTAAAAATGTAAATTTTCTAAAATTAACAAATTTCCATTTTATATTGGGAAAAATTCCATTTTATTTTGAGAAAATGTCAATTGAAATGGCGAATTTGCCTCTAAAATTAAGAAAAAGTCAATTAAGAAAATATTAAGCAAAAATGTAAATTGTCTAAAATTAACGAATTTCCATTTTATATTGAAAAAATTCCATTTTATTTTGAGAAAATATCAACTGAATAGGCGAATTTACCTTCAATATTAAGAAAAAGATAATTGAGAAAATATTAGGTAAAAATATCAATCTTCTAAAATTAACAAATTTCCATTTTATATTGGGAAAAGTTCCATTTTATTTTGAGAAAATATCAATTGAAAATGCAAATTTGCCTTTAATATTAACAAAAAGTTCATTGAGAAAATATATTGAGAAAAATTCCTTTAATAATGAGAATTTTTATTTAATATTGATGAAGGAACAAATGAAATTGAAAATTTTCATTTGAATTAAAGAAAATAGTAATTGACATTTACATTCTTTCCCTTGATATCGGGACGGATAAAAAATGGATAATTTGAAAATGAAAGAAGTTCATTTGGTAATCAGATTATGTACTTAATCCTGACAAACGAGCAGTTGTAATTAATAATATCCTTTTAATATTCAGCAAGTGCCAGGGTCCATAGTTGGTCAAGCGACAGAAGCTTCGGCAAAGCCGAAAATTATGTCAACAGCCATGAATACACCGGTTTTTCTTCAGATGATTTGGCGTCCCAAAAACGGGGTTTTACCAGACATATCTTACCACGTATCGTATTTTTCCAATGCGGTTCCTTAAAATGTATGCATGTGCGTTGTCCTATATGAATAAGTGCTAAACACACCAGAAAAATTCTGAAAAAATAATAATTCTAAAAAATTGCATTTAATATTGTAGTCTAATGGGTTTTTGCGCTTGTCCACTAATTTAATATTGGAGGGAAATTCTCAATTAGAACTGCCCATTTTTCGAAAACGAATATATAATCTCACTATCATATGAACTTCTCTCGTTTACAAATTCATTCAAATTCTCCGATTCATTTGTTTCTTTCACGAGATCAAATGAAATAATCTCAATATCAATTGATATATTATCGATACCAAGCGAATTCTTTTCAATTTCAAATGGAAATTCCCTTATTCAATTGACATTTGCTCAATACTAAAGGGAAATACTCATTTTCATTTGATGTTTTCTCAATATGAACTGAACATTATGACCTTTTCTTTATAATTAATAGAAATTCTCATTCTTAAATTACTTTTTTCTCAATTTCAATTAATCCTTTTTTAATGTTATATGAAGATTCCCATTTTCAAGTGAACTTTCTCCATTTTCAATTGGAAATGTAGTTGAATTGGTTGCACAAAATACCTGATGATATCAAAGCAATCACAAAACTTTTCTTTTGGAAAATGATAATTTTCTTCAATGTGGTTCGTATTACAGTATTGAAAATGGAAGTCGTTCTAAAACCACTATTTAGTTGAATGTTTCTTTAAATTTCATGTAAGATGTTTTAAAAAAATTGGCTGCCAAACTAAAATTAGATTTTCCGATTGTACGTAATCTTTAAATATTGTTGATATAAAAATAGTTTAAAACATTTTTTTTTTTCTTTTCTTCCCTCTGCACTTCAAAAAGTTCCGATATTTTACTTATTTCCACAATTAATAGGATTTTTTTTTTATCCTGCTATTCAGCTAAAAAGCTAATTTCATTTTCGGTATCCTTAGAATTTGGAAAAACAGCTATCCCTACATGGCACACATACAAACTCATGTGAATCATATGAGTTTATGACGATGATGAATGACGGCCGTAGAGTAATTTAATGCACTCTGTGGGGAATGTTGTCATTGTTGTTGTTGTTTCCATCGTCGTCGTTGTTGCAATGTGTCACCTTGACAAATAATTATTCTGTGCATATGAGCCTTAGCCCCAATGTAGAATTTATGACAGATGACTTGTAATATTTTTGAAGTTGACGCATATTTCTAGTTTTCTGTTTGATAGCGGCCCTTGATGGGCATCTTTCATAGGGGCGCTAAATGTAGAAATGAATTTCCATTTTAAAAAGATTACAGCGATGCTGTAACTAAAGTTGAAATATCCTTCGCCAATTGAGTATCAAGCGTATACAGGAATAGCCTGCCAAAGTCGACTTAAAGTTTGCCTTTGTTTTCTTGTTTATTTTAATATTTCAGTCTGTTATTTGTCGATAGAAAACTTAATTCTTATTTATATATTTCTAAACAGTTCTCTAAAACACCCATTCCTACTCCTCCATTTCTCAAGGGTGATATTACTTTGAATGTATTTATGAAAAAATTTAATACTAAATGAAAATTAAAAGGATCCAACTTTAATAATTCTTTTTGGCAAAACACCTCTACTGACAACCCCCGACCCCATCGGTCGATTAATAAGGGTGGATTGTCATTTAGCACAGTACTTCAGTGGCAGGGGTGGTCCACCGAGCACCCACCCATCCATCCCACCCATTCATAAAACATTATTATGCACATTGTGTAATTTGTGTAAATTTTTGGATTGTTAATTAGGCATTGTGGCACAGAAGTCAGAGCTGTGAGACACCATGTGACGGACAGGGCGGTTGTAGGATGTTTTCTTAGGTGTTGTTGTTCTCCACAACAGTTTAAAGTCAATATTATTACAGGTGCTGTTTCAGCATTAATCTCTCCCTTTGACGTGATATTCTGGTAGGATCTTGAAGTAACTCAACAGCCGTTTGTCATCGACTGTGTCTAGACTTGAGACGGCATACAGCCCACTTGGGCTGTTTGCATCTTACTTGAAGAGATAGAGGTACTCCACTAAAATGTTTTATTGTAGAGATATTTCACTAGAATGTTTTATTGTTACTATTGCTGTTTGCCACCAACCAAATTGCGGTTTGCATTTGGTGGTGTTGAAGTAAATGTCTCCTTAAAATATGCCCCTATTTTGCTTTTAAATAACAACCCACAAGTATGCATTAATTTGGCGCTGCTTATAATGCCGTACGCATCGCATTTTGGCATTTTTTGTGTTCCTCCCAAATCAGAGGTACACAAAAATTAAAAAGAGATTAATTCCAGTTCTAAATAGGAATCGCTACCAAAAGGACTTGTTATTCTTATGGCCGCCACAACCTAACCAAGCACATTCACATAATGTTTACGAGCCGAAAAGCGTAGACCTTAAAACCCGCAAACATTTTTAATTAAAAGTTGTGGTGCGACAAGGTGAGGTGAGATAAACCCACTAATAAAATAAACATCACGGAGATCCTTCTAACATTTACATACCGGGTATGCAAACTTGTGTGTACAGAATTCTAAGGACATGTTTACCAAACTTGGGGTTATGCGTATGTGTGCGTAAACTGCCGCATTCAAGTGAGTTAAATCCTTTAAGCAATTAAGTCATGCAATGTCTGGCTTTGTTTGTGCTAATGCCTTCCTCGAACTATACTAACAAATCGTTTGTGCTGAAAAGTTCTATTGGACCGACGACTTGTTGCTAATGCCATGATGGAAAACAATTTGTTTGATTTAATCAAGAAGAGACTGATTGTTTGTATTTACTGACAAGATGTTAACATTGATTAATAAACAGATGAAACTTAGGCCGGAATAACATTCGCTTAACTACTTATGTACATGTGAGTTGTCCTGAAAATATATTTTGCGATAGATTACAATGATTACAATGCGTGTGACTATTTCAGGGTAGAAGGGCAAAGATAATAGTTGACATTGTTTTCAAGTTGATCAGAAATAGGATTACAAGGCAGAAGAGAAACATTTCGCTTCCCTTATACATACACTATATTTTCCAAGAGACGCTTTCATCTTATTTTACAAACTTCAGCAATGCGCGGTTAATGGTTTTAAAATCATGCTGAGAAACAAATCGCCTATTTAAGTACAGGAATTTTTTAATAATTTTAAACATTTATAGTGATCTTATTATCACTATTGTGTACGAAGACCAGCCTTCATTTTATATTTTCAAAAATTCTATTTATTCATTGAAAGTCAATTTCATCTTTTAAGGCGATGAGTTTAGGTGATGAGTCGTATCTTGATTTTAGGAGATAGTTGGAAGTCACATAGCGCTAAATCATGGGAACACATTCGTTATGAAGTGGTATTAGATGGATAATTTTCGAAACTCTCACGAAGAGTCAAAACAGTGTGAGATGGCGCATTATCATAGTGCAAGGCTTGTCTGCCCATAAATCCGGCCTCTTTTTGAGTAAAAAAGGCGGAAGAAACTCATAGTACATAATATCTCTATAATTCAAGAAAACTTTCAACAGAAACTTGGTTTTGTGGCGATATTTTTGGCTTACTTCAAGTTCCCTAGATTAATTGTTTGTCTTCGAACCATAAGGATAGATCCAGGTTTTATAGCCCGCAACAGTGCGTTTTATAATGTGCTGATTGCCAGAAATCATAGCTGCACTGAGTTTTTGCTGGCTGTCAGAAATCATCTTCTCTTCACTGAAAAACTTCAGTGTTTTTGGGAACCAATCGAAATTTGAGGCGGCTGACGTTCAAAATATCTTTTAAACTGCTTTTGAAATGTCAACGTCATCAGTCAAAGGCCACTAATTATAGGACTATCAATTTTTAGTTTTCAAGTTTCAAAGTTAAATTAAACTCACATAAAACTATGATTTCGATGAAACTTTTATTTCATTGCAATGCTTGGACCTTGCCATTATGTATTATGAAATACAATGTCATTTAAATAACCGCTTCTGGATCGGTTTCAGCAGTGGATTCTTTTAAGGGATACGGCCCAATGACAGCTCCAGACCATAAGTCACACCAAACAGTCACTTTTTCCGGATGCAATGTCTTTCCCTCAGTCACTTCTGGGTTCTCCCAGCCCCATATTCGACAATTTTGCTTGTTGACATAACCACCAAATGAGAAATGAGCTTCATCGATGAAGAGAATTTTGTTCGATTAAAAGCCCATGTTTGAATTACCACTTTTGTAGTAAATTTTAACTATTTTTAAGTGTTCTTCGGCTGCTAAACGATCCATATTTGCAAGCCTTTTGACAAGACTTTCACTAAATAAATAACACTTCAGATGACAGGTGTTTAACAGCTAACAGCCTTGCCAGACCGGCGATTTTGAAACCACAAAGTGGGTAAACCTATATTGGTGGAAGAAAATTAAAATCCCAAGCTAGGAATTGTTGTTGCAAGTTTAATATTTTGAAGCGTCATTATGAACTCGATTTTTAAGATTGTGCTGGATGAGCGCCAGTAGTTAAACTGTAAAAGCTGTTAAAAACTATTTTATTCAAATATGTTACTGAACATTTCCAAAATGCACACGAAAATGTTTCTAATTTTAATTTAAAAGTCAATTTTTTTTTCTTTTTTAAATTTGTAAATTATATTTTCCCCCCGACATGTGAGTGTTTATAGACCGCAACCTTACGCAATTAACTCTATTGTTGATAGCAATGACGGGAGAGTTATAGAAGTCTTTCTAAGGTTAGCAATATGTTGCGTTTTCCAAAATGCATTAACGACACCGCTACTCATCACGATGGCTTTTCGCTTAGTGCCATAAATTTATCTTAAACACTTAAATGTGAACATGAGAATTACATGAATATTACAGATACAAAACGCCAGTGTTTTGAAGCACAGTGGAGTTGGTTTAGTTTTGTTTCGTGCTGGCGCTGTTAAAAACGCACGAGTACTTCATGAATACGTATGATCAATTCGTGGCAGTGAAATGGCGGTTTGGTGTTTTGTAGCTTCTATTCTTTCATGGCAAATGCACATCAATTCACACATTAACTTCATGCACACGGGCCAAAATGAAACTTTTCATCACGAGCATCGTCTTGATCCGCATCTACTGATTCGGCGAAAATTTCAATTTCACTGCTGTTTAGCACAATGTGGGTCTCTTCTTTTTTGAGTCCAAACAAAAATTAGTGCATTGATTTGAAAATTGTTGTTTGTAGTTTTTCCTGTCCTCTCTCCCCCCCTCTCTCCCTCTCTCCTTTGGCGTACAGCGGATTGGTGAATTTATAATGCTGGAAATTATCATGAATTTGTATTAACAATGTGCGCTTTTCCGACGCAGTGATTATGTGTTATGTTTCATTATATTTGAGGGAGCACTCGCTTGCAGCTTTTCCTGGGGCAAGTTAAGAACTAATTCATGGCACTTAGGGTGGAATCGTTAGTGAATTAGAGTTGACATTAGAGTTGACAATAACGTTAATAAATCGCATTCCATAAAACCTCATCGAATCTCAACCTCATCCTTTGCCACGTACTGGCTAAGTTCTTATTGTTACCACAAGTTGCCACATCCACTAAATGTAAAAGCAAATACTTCTATTCCATTATATGTCAGCAGGGCGCTAATGCTAATACTTACGAGTGTACAAGGAATGGATAAATTGTAGAGCAGGAATCAAGTTTTCAGAAAATGGTATTTATAACTAATCTGTTACGACAGATGTAGTTTCACAGACTTCAAGATAATCTTTTGGAAAATGTGGATTTTGCAAGAGTTTGTTGATTTGGAAAATTTTTATGGCCTACAACACACGTTGTAATGCTGCCGCAAAGTCTAACAGTCAAAAATGTAAGTGATTGGATTTAGCAGCGTGTGTCTACATGACAGTTTGTTGGCCCGGCAGTCCGGCAGCCTATGTATGCTTATAGGGATATGGAAAACCCCAATCTAGTAAAAATTGGTACATATACTTCCATTGACCCAGGAAAGAATACTGTTGAAAAGGACTACGAGCCGAATGGTCCGCGTTTTAATCGTACAAGCCAAGCATAATCGCTTCGTAAAGGCAGAATTTTTGTTTGTAATTTAAATAAATTTGGCGTTTTACTACTACGTCCAAAAAGTAAGATCAGCTTTTAATTTAAATTACGCGGGCATATAGAATTGGCAAAATGTTTTTGTTTCTTTTTTTAAATTTCGCCGTTTTTTAAAATGCATAATTTTGTTGGGCAAAGAAGTTGTATTAAATTTAGATATCGAAATTGAAACGTTTAGAATGTTGCCGACACCGAAAACAAATTGGAAATGAAGAGTTCTGTTTCTAGACGACCATCATCAACCTGTGCCGGTGAAAATGCAAAACCCTGATTGATGGCGAAATTGAAACGTTTAGAATGTTGCCAAAACGGAGAACAAATTGAAAATGAAGAGTTCTGTTCCTAGACGACCATCATCAATCTGCACAGCTGAAAATCCTATGCAAAAAACCCCGATTGATAGTGAAACTGAAACGTTTAGAATGTTGCCGAAACAGAGAACAAATGGAAATGAGGAGTTTTGATTGTAGTAGACCATCATCAACCCGTGCCGCTAAAAATTCTATGCGAAAAATCCTGATTGATACCGAAATTGAAACGTTTATAATGTTGCCGAAACAGACAACAATTTGAAAGCGAAGAGTTCTGATTCTAGACGACCATCATCAACCTGTGCCTCTAAAAATCCTATGCAAAAACCCCCGATTGTTGGCGAAATTGAAACGATTAAAAAGTTGCAGGAGCAGACAACAAATTGATAATGAAGAGCTCTGATTCTCGGCCATCATCATCAACCTGTGCCGGTAAAAATCCTATGCAAAAAGCCTGATATTAACAATTAGCGATCTTGCTGATGAAGCTGGCATTTCAAGGGGAACTATAAAGCCAATTTTGACAGAAATTCAGACGCGATAAACCTTTATTGATAGCAAAAAAATAATATTTTTTTTTTTTTAAAAAAAAAAAAAAAAAAAA
The DNA here is from genome assembly GCA_019455685.1 of Philornis downsi. Taxonomy (NCBI): domain Eukaryota; kingdom Metazoa; phylum Arthropoda; class Insecta; order Diptera; family Muscidae; genus Philornis; species Philornis downsi. The sequence continues at coordinate 299,458 of JAHXMU010000196.1, forward strand.
ACCGTCACGTTTAACTCGGTTAAGAGATGATTTCTGACTTTCACCACATTAAAAAAAAGTAAATTTCCTTGCATTTCATGAATGAGACATGAGTGAGCTTCTCACATTCAATATGCTTACACGCTTTCTATTTTTAGACTCACTCCACGGGACAATTCCGAATGTCACACAGTCTACGAAGCATTTGCAAGACTTGTTGATACACGACTACTCGAAATGTTCGTCAGACACATTGAAAGGATCACCGTCCAAATAATGATTGGTGACTGGTTGTATGCGGTTTTGAACCTGCCACCATGCGAACGATAGTCGCGTGCGCTAACTAATCATCAGGCTACGGTCGATCATCACCTTCCACCACTTTATAAAATGCTTTATTATGGGAGATAAAATTTGCATTTATATTTGTGATTTCAAAACAATTGAATAATCTGGCGAAAGTCATGCGAAAGGTGAAGCAAAACCCAAAAAAAAAAATTGACCCAAAATTGCTTAAAGTCAAGCTTACACTGCCAGTTTTCTTCGACTATCATGGCATTGTGAATTATGAGTTTCTCCCGCAGGGCTAAGAGTGAAGCTATTCGCAAAAACAGGACGCCTTTATTAGCATTTTATTTTATTTAGCACCTTGTGGCTTTTATTTAGGCTATTTCCTAAACTCAAAGGATGGTCCCGGGGAAATTGAAGACATTCAGCGTGAATCGCCGGATACTGTAAAGGTTATACCGAAAAGTGACTATTTGACATACTTAGAGGAATACTTTGAAGGCTCTGAAATCGATTTAAATGAATAAATAAAATTAAAAAAATTAAAACTGGTCTCTCTTTTTGGTCGCGGAATTGCACAGCTATATGTCCATTTTTTGAGGGAAGAATATATAATGATTTCATTGGATCAGGTATATTCTTTACTAACCCCCGATTACATTTGTTTATAAATATTTTTTTATAACCCTCATAAAAAATGGGTCGGCCGCCCAACTCGCATTTATCGCTTCTACAAGCCAGCAGCAGCTAAAAATTTACCATGTTATGCAGCTATATCACACGCTAAAGTCTATACCAGAATTGTTTCGTACCATGATAGGGTAGTGTATATTATGGTCGTTTTTCCAATTTGTTTACCTTTTGTTTCCTTTCTGTTCAGTTCACTACTTCTTCAATGTCAGAAGGAGCAGTGATTTCCAGATTTTTTCCTCCCTAAAGTCTAAAAACGCATTTACTGTGATCTTTCCGCGTATGTGACATTCAAAGTGTTTCGTTCAACAAATTTTGCTCACTTCTCAAAACTACTATTTCGGATAAATTCTACTTCGTAATTTCCTCCCTGCTGCACATTTGTGTGGACAGCATCAGACAGACCATCTGCTGACGGCTTTTTGTATAAATGGATTGATTTTCATTCACAGAGTAAACCACTGAACTCAATTACAATATCCCTTTAGGCCCACACCCCAAGGTTTTTTCTATAATTTCAAAATTTCAGAAGCTTTTGACGGTTTGTTCGAGTTTCAATCACAGCCTGGGCATATTTGAAAAGAGCCAAACTTACTTTGCTCGCCGAAAATGAACTTGACATTCCCATTTATGTCTCTTGAGGCCTGTTATACTGCATGCTTTCCCACACTTATGAGCTATGGAGATGTCACCCTTGTGCGGTGCTATGATCAGAAATTATCCTCTTAAGTGCAAACAACGAATGGCCGTTGAAAAGAATCCGCAGTGACGATAACACATCCAGGAATCTTTGTAGCCATTGTCGTCGTCTGCGCAACGACTTTATGTGTATGCGTGCGAACGCCTGTTGTGTGAGTGTGTGAATAAGCATTCTTCTTGTTTGTCTCCGGACGAGCGCAGTTATACATAGTTTGTTCCATTTGATAGAGTTTATGAGCCTCAGGGGTAGTCGAAGTCATGCTTAGAATTATTAAGTGGGTGGCAGATACTCCGGCACGCACCGCACATACCTTGTGCGAGTGTGTGTTTGTGTGGCGCACAGCGTGCGGGTACACCACGTCCGCACCGAGTATGGCATACACGACACAAACGCTCGGAGGAGGAAACCTGACATACGTAAAAGGAAAACGAATAGTCCAGAGTAGAAAAAGTTTAATGAACCAAACGTGCCAAAATTACACAATTATAAGTATATGAACATCTACATATGTACGAGTACATATTCAAGTCTGTCTGTCCGTCTGTCTGTTCATATGTACCTGCGGTTTGTAGAGTGTAGAGTTTTTAAATAAATTCTAACGCGTACACATACAAATGGGTATTGTTAAGTACACAAATTTCAATAGATTTTATTAAAATTATGGTATTTAAAATGGCCTTAACATGGCCAACGCGAAATTCTCAGTCTTATTTTGCGATGGCTGTGCTCATCACATTTCATATGTAAGCGGACACTTCGACAAACTCACATTCCAGTGTAAAAATTTCTGCTATTTTTTGACGCAAACATAAAACGTAACGTCTAAAACGAATTCTCCTACAACGCATACACTCAAAACTAGATATTTGCACAAAATGAATATGTGTTACGACCTATCAAAACAAAATATGCCACGTAGTCGAGTACAAAACAAGTTGAAAGCTCCTGAAGAGCCCTCTGTAGCATTGCGAAAGAAAAATGCCATAGTTGGAATATTTAGAACACACATCAATCATACGACTGATGTTGGGATAAGGACGATGCTGATCAATGCACTTCTAAAGAAAATTCAACCGAATACCTGCAGCAGGAAGCAGTGCAATCTCGAGTGCACAACAAAATAACGGTAGAAAAGCGAAAGAGTTCCAGAAATACAAGGGCGGTCACAAAACTAGCAGACCTAACGTATAGAGTCTGCCTGTAGTTAAAAACATTTTGGTAAAAAGTGGCAGTCTTATAAAATATTTGTTTTCAATTTCAAGGCGCCGCGTTGTTTAGTGTTTTTATTTCAATCATCAAAAATAAACGATCTCAGCGAATTTGTAAACATGGAATAAATTCGTCACCGTTATGTAATTCAATATTTCCATTTGAAAGATCTCAGTCCAGCCAATATGAAAGACAAGCTAGATTCTATTCTGGATTAGTATGCTCCTTCATTTACGATTGCAAAATATTGAGTAGCAGAGTTCAAACGAGGCCGTACGAGCTGCCAAGATGAATGCCACAGTGGTCGACCAATTAAGGTGTCATCGCTAGACGCGGCCAAGAAAATACTTAAAATGCTATGGATGATCATCGGCTGAAGTTGCGTGACCTGGTTGATCGAAGATTTGAAGATGTGAAAGTGGTGTGCAAGATGGGCGCCGCGCTTGCTTTCAATAAAGCAAAAACTGCGCCGTGAAGATGTTTCAGTAAAGCAATATTTCACCGTAATAAAGCCGAATTTTTGAGTCGATTTATAACCACGGATGAAACAGATTGGTCCAACACTTCGCACTAAGACAAAGGAACTGTCGAAGTAGTGAACTGGAATGGGAGAGTCGTTTCCAAAGAAAGCGAAGATGGTTCCATCTGCAGGCAAGATCATGGCGTGTGTTTTTTTGGAATGCGGCTGGGATTTTTTTTATTGATTATTATTCAGAAAAAAAAAAAAACATTAACGACGAATATTATGCATTTAGGTAATGAAATTATGGAAAAAAGGTCGTATTAGGCGAAAAATAAAGCGTTGTTTTATCAAGACAATGCTCCAATTCAAACATCCACTATTGTGGACGGCAAAAATTAGTGGATTAAACTTGGAATTGCTTTATCACGCATCTATTTGCTAGATTTAGTTCCATTTTCTATTATTTTCTATGTATTGTCTATTTTCAAATTTGAGAAATTAGCTTGCCAGATTTTGCTCCCTCGGACTATTTTCTATTTGCAAACTTGAGGAATTGGATTGGAGATAAAAGATTTCTCAACAATGAAGAGATGGAGTCTGTGGCTGATGACTATTTTAAGAAATTTGGCATTTCTTACTATAAACAGGGTGTATAGAAGCTATTGAATATCGCTGGAAAAAAGTGCATCGAGTTAAAAGAAGATTATGTTGAAAAATAGAGACAATTTTTCCCAACTTTTTTGTATCTTCTTTGCTAGGTCAACTAGTTTTGGGACCAACCTCTTAAATAATACTCATCTGCCTGTTCGCCGCGCCGCAATCCCATATATACATAACTATGCAAATGCAGTTGATTGAGGATAACTAAATAGGTTTATTTGTCGCATTCATTGGAATGGAAGACAGATGACAGTCATCATGTGCCACCAAGCCAAACTCGGTTGGCTGCCGAAACAAATGATATCTCTGAAGAGACGTAGAAAAAAAGACACCATAATGAATGCCCTCGGATTTGCCGTGGCTTTTTCTCTAAAAAGTAAAACATTCCCACTTGTTCTTAGTAACATATTGATTTTTATTTTAAACATTGCATTGACAATTTTTTCTGCAAAAATAGGGCACCGAAAATCTGACTGTTGAAGCGCTCAATATGTTGTGAAATATTACCATATAAATCATACTACATATGATTCGTTATGAAAAGGATTCAATAGGGACACGTTTACAGGCTCCAAACTGAAGCGAATGTTTTCAATCGTCACGTTGACTGTGTTTTTCTCAACGGAGTCACGTAATGTTTCCATCAATAACAATGAAATTTGTGAATCTAAGTCCTACAAAAAGGAGTTAGGGAAAATCTCTTGAATCCCTTGAATGAGATATGGGAGGGATTCTTAAATTCAGTGAGATAGGTAGCCATATTGCGACGAAAGACACGAAGGTACGAACGATAGTCGCGTGGACTATCTAATAGAACGCACCAAGGGCGGCAACAATATTTGCTTGAAGTCTATATCAAATCAGTAGAGAAATTTCATACAAATGATTCAATTTACACATACTTTCACCTAACATTGTTGTGCGTTAATGCGAAATTATGCGAATAAGGTGAACTATGCGTTCAATTAGATTATTTTGTATGGGAGGTACCAGAAATTGTTAAGTTATCCGCTCGATTTCTTTTAATGTTATCAAGCATTCTAACGTAATACAGTTGACAAAAACTTAAGTCGTTGCAATATACGAATTAAGGATTACACGGAGAAAAAATAAATATTTGATAAATTTTTCAATTTCTATGGGAGGTACTAGAAGGGAAGTGGGTGGTTAGTTGGTTGATTTTTTCACTATTTTTACCAAGCATTGTAAATTAACATAATGGACAACAATCCAAAAACTATAAATTGAAGATGAAAAATTAAATTTCGAAAATTGGGCCAATTTGTATGGGAGGTATCAGATGAGACAAAATATTTACTAAAGAATACATGGATTTCATTATTTATTATTTATTTCTATGCGATTCACTTTCGTTCTCTCAGAAATAAGTACATGCAATGCATTTTGTACTTATTTCCAAATTGCCAAATTTTGACTGAATTCGTACAACTGCTTCGAAGAATATATATTAATTACTATATATATATATATATACTAGCCGACCCGGCAAACGTTGCTTTGCCTTCAAATTTTAGCAGGATCAGAAATAATTGCTTTTTAATTTGTGGTTTGTATAGGAGGTACCACTCCCCATTGTCCAATCCCGTCCATATTTGCAGCAGCACTTAAGATATGTACACCAAACCGATGTACCAAATTTTGTTCAAATACCGTAAACAGGAGCAGAAATAATTGATTTTTAATTTTTTGTTTGTATGGGAGGTACCACGCCCCTTTGTCCAATTGGACCGAATTGTAAATCTACACCATCTCGAGCACCACCCAGACGCATATACAAAAATTTATGCAAAGCGGTCCAGCCGTTTAGGAGGAGTTCACTGACAACGCCCGTACAGTAGAATTATATATTTAATTTAATTTTACATTTTTAATTTGAGTAAAATCGGACCATAAATATAAATTTTTGAAATAAGTCTACCCCAGCGCCACCTACCGGCCCCAAACTTCATTAAAACCTAATCGGGCACCAACCGACCCTATGGTGTGAATATGGCTGCTGTAGCTGTAATCGTTAAGATCTGATGGTCGGACAAACATATGCACGAACGTTTTTATATATTAAGATATATAATATATTACATCAGTCAATTGTCTGCCACGTACCGGAACAGCGGGTTTAATCGGTCGATATTTTAAAATTTTGCCAGTATTGAATTTGACCGGACGCAGAAAGAATTCCAATCGCTTCAACCTTTTGAGCTTCTTCTCCAATTCATCACATAAAGCTTTGAAATACAAAATACAAATATTTGTATTCTGCTGCGATTGACTACGTCTGTGCCGGAATTCAACTCATACATCCACGAATTCCGTTCAATCAAATGGATTAAAAACTACTAACTACTACTACAGATTTCTCGTTCAAGATCTGCTGTTAACAAATTAATTTTTTTGCGGAAGTTTGATTTTGAAACTTCAACTGAAGAAATCAAGGTATATGCCATTTGACACCAAATGTGTGTCACTACTTTCTAAGTCGATTGGGCAATGCCCATCTGTCTGCGTTGTGAAATTTCTTAAAATTTGGCACACCCTACTATTTTGTGAAACTGTAAGCATATAGTGCAAATTGACTATATCAACTCACCATTCTTGGTACATTTCATACAAATTGGTTAATTTTTCGAAATTACAGGTTTTACATTTTTATCTATCGTATTATCTTGGCAATGCTTGGCAAACTTTGAAACAATCGAGAGATTTATTAGGACCCTTCAGGTACCTCTTATACAAATGGTCAAATTAACTTAAATAGTCTTATTTATTGCTTTTATTAAGTTGCACAAAATTTAACTAAATTTGGTGCACGTTAAGCGTATGATAAACAAAGTCTTCGAATGAAAATACAGCTCTTTGCCACGCCTCCTGTGGTACCTTTCATTCAAGTTTCTGATTTTCCAGAAATTAATCATTTCTCCATAGTTACTATTTAGTAGGCTGCAGTAACACAGACTTTTCTCTTTTTTTTCTTGTTTCTTCCTTCTTGTTATTGTTTTATCATTCTCTGCAAAATTTGAGAGAAATCGAGCAAGTAAACATCTCCTCAATTTAACCCATATATTCATAGTTCAATATCTTTCAAAGTGTTGTATTGAATTCAGTCGGAATTGGTACACATTACGTGCACAATAAGCCTAGTTTTAAGAACGAAAATGGCCAGCAATGTCTTAAGCTCTTTTTGGTATCTGTCAAACAAATCAGCATTGGCATTGTTAAGCTCCTTCTGTTATCTGCCATTCAAATTGGCCGATTTATGGAAATTTCATTTTTACGTTGTACCCTCGACTAGTTCGAAGGCGGTCCCAAAACTGGCCGACCTATCAAAGAAGACAAAAAAAAATTGGGAAAAATTTTCTTTATTTTTCAACATAATCTCTTTCTAGCTTTATACACTTTTTCCACCGATATTCAATAGCTTTTATGCCCGGTTTTGTGGTAAGAACTGTCAAACTCCTTAAAATAGCCATCAACCGCAGGCTCTACCTCTTCACTGTTGGCAAATTGTTTACCACCGGGCCACCTTTTTATGTTTGGAGATAGAAAATAGTCCAAGGAGCGTGATGAAGCAATTCGTACTTTTATTCATTAATTTTGCCCATCGCAATAGTGGATTTGTGAAATGGAGCATTATCTTGATGAAACAACATTTTCTTTTTCGCCAAATGTGACATTTTTGCCTTAATTTCATCAACCAAACGCTACAAGAAATTAGCATAATATTCGTGACGGCTTGATACTTTTCCCTTTCTGAAGATAATCAATAAAAATAATCCCATTGCGCATCCCAAAAATACAGGCGCCATGACCTTACCTGTAGATGGAACCGTTTCGCCTTCTTTGGACACGATTCTCCTATTCCTGTCCACTGTTTTAACTGTTCCTTTATCTCAGTGTGAAGTAGTGGACCCATGTCTCATCCAGGGTTATAAATCGACACAAAAATTCGGCTTTATTGCGGTGAAACATCGACAAACACTCTACTGAAACATCTTCATGAAGCTGTTTTTCCACTATTGAAAGCAAGCGCGGCATCCATCCATCCAAATCTTTGGTCAATATACGATGTATAGCACTTTTTAAAATGCCTATCATTTCAGCTAGCCCACACACTTTCAGCCGACAATCATCCAATACCACTATCTGGATTTTCTTAACCGTGTCTGGCGTGAACGTCTCAATTGGTCGACCACTACGGTGTTCGTCTTGGCAGCTCGTACGGTCTCGTTTAAACTCTGCTAACCAATATTGTACGGTTGTAAACGAAGGAGCAGACTCGATCAGAGTAGAATCTGGGTCGGCTAATAATAATAATATTGGTTGGACTGTGAATTTTTATTGAATATTGAATTGCATAACGGTGACCAATTTTTTCCATGTCTACAAATTCACTGGGATCGTTTACTTTTGATGGCTCAAATAAAAACACTAAACCATTTAGAGCCGTAAAACTTAGAGCATATGTTTTTAAAAGGTTGCCACTTTTAACCAAAATAATTTTCTTCAAACTACGCCCACCACCGATACGTCAAGTTGGCTAGTTTTGGCACCGCCCCTGTAACTTGTACTTTGTGTGCACAGTGTAAAACTTATATAATTTATCTCATATACATATTCTTAGATTAGTATTGCAGTAAATTCAATGTGGCCCATCAGCCGTTTGGTACTATGAAATGGACTGCATTGACGCATCCTTAAGGTATCGCACATACAAGTTGGCCAATTTAGCAAAAATTAGTCATCCCTCTATAACTTCTAACTGGAGGATTGTTGAAGGTTATAATTTTCCTTCTTTTATTGTGTTTTAATTTCTCGATGAGAGGTTAGCGGTTTACCTGAACCCTTCTGGGACCACTCACACTTTAGCACCAACGCAAAAGGACATTGGGCGCAGGTATATGTAAGTCATTTCATCTGACTGAGATTTCTGCGCTAGTTTTATCACTCAACTCGTTGCTCAACTAACATACGTACCATCCCCCTGTGTATGGCATAACGTTTTAGGAATTAAGGTGAACAAGTTCAGCACTTACAGAATGTTGATTAATTCAAAACAAGAAAATTTGGTCCTTGTAATTTCATTGTTTTTGAACAAAGTAAGAGCCTCTTTTTATTTATTGGTATTACTTTTTTTTATATCCTTCACAAACTTTTGTAATATATAGTGGAATCATTAAGTTGACTTCAACTAACTTCTCTCCTGTTCATTATTCTCGTTACAGGTAAATAAAAATCTTCTTGGTGGATGTGGAGATGTTACAAGGTTTCCATCTCAGTCAGACTTTTCAGCGCTATAAAAGTGCCATTATGTAAGTGTATGCCGTAAAAGGCGCCAGTAGCCAGATTTCTCAGGCGAAACTACATATAGAATAATGGAAGAAATCAACAGTCACCTTGCTCCTCTATATAACATATCCGTGCTATAAACAACGAGCCCGCTCACTCATGCGCTGCTCATAACGCCCAAAGACTGCATTGTTGTAATGCCCTAAAAGCATAATAAACTCACATCGTTAAAGTGTCACAATAACGCTATCGTTATAGAAATTTATGTAATGTAATACGAAGGGAAGCACGTTTACTCCCACTCCCCAGGCTCCCGTACAATGACAGAAAGGTGAATGTGAAAAGGTTTTTTGCTTTTGTAGTTTAGTGCGTTTGTTTGTGTTGTTTTTCTTTTTTTTTGGTACACAGAAAAAAATGTTCTTAGATAACTAAAAAAAAAATCGAACAAAGATTTAATCAAACATCCTATGATAAACAAGTTCAAAGTATTGGCGCACAAATTTGTAAGGCGTGTATTGAAAATATTTACATTTTACTATATCGATAAATGAATCCGCATATTAAGGCAAAAGTTGTAAACTGTTGATTGAACAAAATTTGTTATCTCACAGAAAAATTAAAATTATGGACAAATCGATTTCTCAGAACTTAAGCCGTGCTTAAAGAATACTTTTTTCAAGCATTTGACTTGACTGTCATTTCCGAAGTTTTTTTTATTTGTTCAAAGCTCCCACAAAAAGTTGTTAGGAGTTTTAGCTATGAGTTTTTTGTTATGAGTTTTAGAAGTTGTCTTTTTTCTGTGTAAATTGTCATTGCAAAAAGGAAACAGCGCCAAAAATAAGCATTTATACTTACATATTTACATAATCCCTCACTCTTACACACACACAGACAGCCACTGACTATACGTACACGAATTTGCAGTGGCGGAGTTCATTGTGCTTTAAAAGGCCTTATGCCAGGCACACATTTAAAGTGTCCAGAGGTCTTGTACCCTGCTTTTTACATTACACAGGCTGACATTGTAGGGCTAGGCTTTCCCTTTCGATGCACATGGCAGACCTCACATGAATGAATCCCAAATGTAGTCTCACATTGCTGATTGCCACATTGCACTGCAATATATTACAATTATAAGAAAAGCTATAATGCAGCATTCAACACCTTCAAACTTCCTACACCAGTCTTAATTTTAATCGATGCATCAGTACTCGATGCGTATAAAATTCGAAACTTGGAACATGATTTCCCGAAAAGTAAGAACAACTTTGAAGAACTGTTTCCTACATAAGGATGTCTCACAAGCAAGTTCATTTAATTAGTTTGATCTTAATTTTATATTTAATAAAAAAATAAATCCATTGTATTTGCATGATACTTAAGGCTGTTTTTTGCATAGTTAGAATAATCCGATTTAGATGAAATAAGCACTATTTCCTAGGTAATTCCATTATGTCCCTCTCATAGAAACTCTCGTTCCCATTTGCAAAAAAAAATGAAATAAAACGTGACGTAGATTCCAATTTCTTCAGCAAAGTTGTGGTTGTTAAGATGTGGACTGTATCTTTGGTAAAGGCAAATTTCATCTGTTTGCGGTACCGGGTTAGCTATAGAAAGTGAGGATAGTCTTAGATTCTTACAATCTCTCGTACAACGAGAAATTGTATTAGGATTTAGGTAGGAAGAGAAAACCAGAGATTAAACCCCAAAGAATTAGAAATAGTGAAGAGATCTTTGAGGATAGCAGGTTATACCTTACCATAGAATGCTTATGAAAAAATTGATGACCAAAGGAAGTTACGCTCACGTTACAATAAGTAATTTTAATGTAGAATTCGAGATGGGGGTAAAAATGACTACTGGCTCTGATGTGATGCAAAGAAGTGTGGTTTTTGTCATACTAACCAAACTTGTCAATTTACAATTTATCTTTTTACAAGTCATTAATCAATCCACAATAGGTAACAAGTACATTTTATAGCATAGTTAAACAAAAGCAATTCACGATTGAATACGTCCTGTACATTGATTTGCAATTCAAATTAAGTACATTTTTGAAGTACAAATTGAGCATTAACTAATTTAATTTCAAATTATTATAAGTAAGTAAATCGCTGTAAGTTTATACAAATTGCAACACTCATTTTGCATAACCTTCTCTTGAGACTTGCAGCAAATTCATTCGCCATAGGCGGGAACAGCTGCCAATAAGAACCCGGAGCTTCTGATAAGTCATTACTGATTTGTGTTCTGCCATTGTCCTGATGGAACACAATTTCTTTCGTATTCGCCAAAGCTGGCCATTTCAGTGCGATTGCTTTACTTAGACAATCCAATTACTGACAGTACAGATCCGAATTAAGAGTTTGACGGTAGAGGAACATCTTATACTGGCTTTTCAATTTTTCGGTTTCAAAAGTGCAGTTAAATAAAACGCACATAAAATTATGATTTCGATGAAACTTTTATTTCATTACAACGCTTGGACCTTGCCATTATGTACGAAATACAATGTAATTTAAATTACTCCCTCTGGATTGGCTGCAGCATTGTGTCCTTTTGAGATAGTTTGCGACCACTTTTTCGCACATTTCTTGCGGTATCTCGGCGATAACTTGACGAATGTTAGTTTGCAAATGTTCCAACGTTTGGGGATTATCCGCGCAAACATGGCTTTTGACGTAGCCCCACAAAAAAAGTCTAACCGCGTCAAATCGCATGATCTTAGTGGTCAATTGAGGTCGCCAAAACGCGAAATTACGCTTTTTGGAAACTTCTCATGCAATAAAACCAAAATCGGTCGTGTGGTGTATGGCTCTTGGCACCGTTTTGTTGAAACCACATATCGTCCAGTTCATAGTCTTCAAATGCAGGCCAAAAAGAAGTCGGTTATCATACCGCCATATCACTCTGAATTGAAATTCGGATTATCCGCCATACTTTCACTGACAGAAACAATATTTTCGACTTCCAATCTCTCCAAACTTCTTTATAATCTTGGCAATTCCTTGCACAGTACGAGTATGTCGATTATGACGAGCATAACCACCCCGTAATGTGCGAAAAATGCCCACGTTTCAATCTCCATTTCTGAGGCAAGTTTGAACTATTTTTACGCGTTCTTTGGTTAAACGATCCATATTCGTAAATGGCAAACCTTTCACTAAATAAGTAAACACTTCAGATGACAGGTATTTAACAGTTGACAGATTTGCCATACCGGCGATTTTGAAACCACTAAATGGATAGCCCTAACCAATGTCTCGATTGACCATTTAAATGACATTGTATTTCGTACATAATGGCAAGATCGAAGCATTATAACAAAATAAAAGTTTCATTGAAACATAGATTTATGTGTGCTTTATTTAACTTTACTTTTGAAATCGAAAAATGGATAACGCTATATGATGGTATGACTTTACGCTTTCCATTATTATATAGACATTTTCAAACAGTGCTGAGTCAATTAATCACAAAAATATGTGAGTAGTTTCTTGAGTACGAACTCTTCTCTTTTTAACGCCATCTAGCGTAACCTGATCGCACTTATACAATGCGCACCCACACAAAGCCATCTATTGGAAAAAATAATGAAATTCTTGTTACTATTCTTTATATATGATATTCTATTCATTGGGGAATGTACAACTAACTCTGGTATTTTGAATAATTTCCAATGCGCCGTTGATGTGAAACATTTATCTAACTCATTCCATTCCACAAGCTTGAATTTTAGAGAAAAATATTGATTATAGATTAAGATATGATATCAATCCATTTTTCGTTGTTCATCTTAATGGAGAAACATTATTTCCTAACAGAAACGTATATGTTTCTTGAATTCTACTCCTTAGAGAAGGCCCAAATACAGCCTGTTTAACCGGTTCTTTTGTTAGTCAAATAACCGAAATTAGAATTTTCGATAAAATTGATTTTTCGAATAACTCGAAAACTAATTTTTAGGAAATGTTGGTTATTCGAACACTGTAGTTGCGACAAACGTTTGAACTTTAGTTGAAAAGTCATTATTCTCGCCAACTTTTATTAGTAACTGTTTTCCCATGCTTACTGAAAGTACTCCGTGAGAATATCTGTCAAAATGTAAATTAAAGTAAGTGAAAGGTCTTGTAAAATGCATCCATTTGTTAGACATGTTGGCGTGTTGAAAGAATTCAGTAAAATATTTTTTTTAATGCCTCTTTGTCAAAGGCCTTTGCGATTTCTCTAACGGGTTGTTGCGGATAAGTTTGTGGGTATTAAAGTACTTTGTTTCAGTTGTGCTGCCTAGCGTAGGACTAAACGATACATTAACGTTTTGGCGCTACTATTTTTGTTGCTGATGTTGCTGCTGCGGCGGTGATGTTGGCTGATGTCAAATGTGTGAAAATCCTTTTTTTATTTCATCATCATGAACTGCGGTTTTATGCAACGTTAGCTTTTATGATTATGACACCTTTTCACATCAAACACATGGGGCCAACAAAGCTGTCTCCTTTTGCCCAACACCACATATGCTCCACGAGTACAAATGATATCCTTCGTATGTTGATAGATAGAAATGCTGGTGACGGTTACGCACAATAAGCCAGCATAAGACCATTGCGTCTCCTATTAGTGCAACAAATAACCGGCTGATATGATTGCATACAACATGTAAAATTATTTTGTCTATGTTTCGTTCGTTCTAAAGGGTGGCGCATAAGTAATGTTAACGGCGACTATATTGAATGCGTTCTTGTGCATCATTTGGTTTTAACTCGTGAACCAATCGCATCTTATGTGGGAAAAGATGTAACATATGTAAAATTCTTTGCAAAGACCGCCTAGACATCTCTAACTGCTGAGAACGTCGCCTGGTGGAAGTTTCGGGGTTTTCCTCAATACTTGCTGGCACTCGAGCAATGGTCACTTTATTTCGAACTGCACGAGGTCTTCCAGCACGCGGAAGATCACAGACAGCCTTTTGTTGCCCAATACGTTGAACCAATCGGTAAATTGTTGGAGCGGTAGGAGCATTTCGAACATCATTATTATTATTCGATATGACCTGAATAATCGAATGCTGACTTTCAAAGTAAAATCGAACAACTTCGGTTCTTTGTTCTGTGCTGAGCCTTTCCATTATAGATTTCCCAAGTATTATTTATGTTATTCTGTAGAGACGAAAAAAAAGACTTAAACAAAAAATGTATTCACTGATCAAACCTTAGCGTTACTTATGCGCTGCCCCATACATGAACCGAAAAAACCACTGGTGTAAAGTATAGTGAATATTCTTATTTTATGAAGCAGGGAGTATATGTTATGCTGATGGGAGAGGCTTAGGGCAAAACACAACTGTCATTTAATGAAAGATCTTATTTTTCAGTTATAGAATTCTTACAGCTTTCTTACAACTGCCATGAATTTTCTTTATTTATTACACTATAGTAAATTTGCAGACTCATTCTTGGCTGTTGTTCGCTATGTCCGCCCTGTATACGTCAAATTTTTCTCAAATAAATCAAATTTTAGAAGGATACGGCAGCCGAGCAAAAGTTGTATAGTTTCGAAATCGCTATGAAATGTTTGCATAGATTTTTTATGAAGCCAATGAAACCGGTGCTCCACAGCAACAACAACGTCTTTGCAACTAAATGGTGTCCCAACAAGATGTAAATGACTGATGCAGCAATTGAATTGTTTCTCTGGCTGTATGACATGTGGCGCCGCCTTGTTGAAACCACATGTCCTCCACATTCTTTTCTTCAATTTTAGGCTCGAAAAAACTGGTTATCATTTTAGCATACCGAATACCTGATGACTGATTGACTGTTTGCGCTTGACATGCCTCATTTTAATAAAAAAAGGTCCAACGATTTCTCCAGCCCAAAATCCACACCACACAATACCCAATTAACGAACTCCCTTCGCTGTCCATGGTCAGCTGGCTTCAGGTCCTGAGTCAATTGAACTTTGTATGCATGAAGATGCAAATCTTTCGTCAAAATTCGCTGCATAGTGGATTTGGAGACACCAATTTGCCCAGCTCGATGTCGAATTGAGGTGGATGGAGTTTGATCGACATCATCACGTACAGCTGCGACATTTTCGGTCAATCGACCTGGTCGAAGGCGCGTTGTTATCTTTACATCATTAACAGACCCAGTTTTGGCAAATTTATCCATTAATCTCGTTACAGTTGACTCTTTTGGAACATTATTGTGACCCCAAATTGATCGCAATTTGCGAACTGTAGCCACACAACTTTCACCATTTTGGTAAAACAATTTCACAATGAGAATGCGTTGTTCATTGGTGTAGCGCTCTATTTTTACTAACCTCGTATCTTCTATTAGCAAACAATAACAATTGTTCAAATATCAAACAATGCCACTTCAAATGGCGTCAAATTTAAATCTTGCAATCTTGTTGGGCCACCCTCTATAAGCAACCGACGCAGCTCAGCTGTGTGAGGCTGATAAAAAAACCATTAATGACGTTTTAAATCTAACAATTTCAACTGTGACTTACAGAGGGGCATCTTTTGCTTTTGCTTCAGCTAGAAAACCTTCACTATGACTTTCAAAGGGGGGGAATAGCAAATAGCATTTCATGCTGCCTCCTTTGTGGATGTCTTAGGTCATGCTTTTTGGATCTAGCGAATGCGGAATGTGTTGCATCGATAATGAAAATTTGAACCGGCGAATAACCGAACGACTTCTACAAGAGGTATCTCATCATAGATGGTAAAAAGGAGTATGTGAGAGAAAATGAAACAGATTCAGAAAGAAAAAGGCATTGCACAACCCCCATTCCATGTGCAAGGCCTTAACGACCCCTCTACTGTGACTCATGTACTCGTAGCGGCGAAGTATTACCTTCACTCACTGGAGAATAATGCCTTGGTATGTGACAGCAAGTGCGGCGCGAGTGTGTTGATGTGAGGATATGCCAATGATGACAATACAATCGTATACTTGATAGGATGTTGACGATGAGTACGCAGACGGCGTTTTATGTACCATCAACAAAAACTGACTACTTGAGTGCGGCTATAGCACAACATAAAGAACAATCTGGCGAAATAGACCACAACACATACATAGCTTTTATGTGTTGTTGGCAGCCTTTTGTTCCTGTTGCTTGGTCCCCACCAGCTGTGAGAACAGGCGTCACTTTTAAACTGTTGCTTTTTTATTGTTTGATCGTCATTGTCAAAGTTAATATCAGCAACAGACATCACAACAGACGACACAACGCCAACACAGAAACAGCACTATTTAGGAAAAGAATAACAACTGAAGGACTCTAAGTAGCAGTGCACTTTGTTCAAAACAGATATGGGAATTTGTAAAGTGAAAACGCGTCAACGACACAAAGGAACCTTCAATGTCCATGTGTTTCGTCGGTTGCCACAACATTCACACAATGCCAGGCCATGACAATGCCCATGTTTTTGTTGTGGACTTTGTAGGGAAGGAGGCTCCGGACTTAAGACATTTTCCTGCATTGGATGGTAACGATGGTAACGATGAAATAACCATTGCGGTACTTACGATAAATATTCAGAAATTTAACTTCCAACCCACTGTAAGAATTTTGAGTAACGAATCTAAAATTGAGATAATCGCTACCTTGTGCATAAGCATTTATTTGTCATTTGGAAAGCGAAAACTGAAAATCCACATCGCTATGCTATTCTTACTTTTCAGGAGAGTGAATAGTTTTATTTGCGACCTGTAAAAGCTTCGATTGTTTCCCACTACTAAAAAATAGCGGTGTGTTTTTCCAGCTAGAAATAATATTTGTCGTTATTTCTTATTCACGTCGTTAAAACAAATTAACGGTTTTATCTTAGTTGAATATCGATATCTCCTTATAGAGAACAAGTCTCAATCGGAAATCACAACATGGATATGACAGATGGTGCAGGACTTCTCGATTAAAGTTTTCTATGTAGATCTGGTTTGGCGCTGCAACAGGTGGGTCAGCATTATCATGGAATGAATAATTTCTTTGTGTTTTAAGTAGTATTGGCCTTGGCTCACATATCACCAATCGTATTTCGTACTGAACTCGAGTAATGTTTTCATACTGTTTGACCTCTTTGGTTTATTGTTGTGAGGTCCATTTTTCATCGCCAATGACGCCTCTCAAGCAGCATATCTCGTGTGCAAAATCGATGTTCAACATACTCGTATCTAGGCGTTAGTTCATGTATGAATCCAATTTCCTCCTTTCGAATCATCTCCAATGATTTCAGACTATTTGAAACTGTTTGTTTGTTGAGTCACTGTTAATGATGTTCCAAGTATTTCTTGTATTTGATTTGGCGTATCTCAAGCAGCATATCTCGTATGCAAAGTTGATGTTCAACATATCTAGGCGTCAGTTCATGTATGAATCCAATTTCCTTCCTTTTGAATCATTTCCAATGATTTTAGACGATGTGAAATTGTTTGTTGACTCATTGTTAATGATGTTTCAAGTTTTTCTTGTATTTGATATGAATCTTCCCTCAATGATGATTTCAATTCCACTTTCTACCTTTCAACGATCTTAGATTTTTGAAAACAATCGCGACAACTTCTCCCGCTTAAACCAGGCTAGACATATGTTTCTACAAGTAATTTATTATGTAAGTCCTAACTGCAATCTTTTTCAAAGATGTAATTTAAAAGTTCACTCATATTTTCGCTGATACAAAATCGCTTTATTATTTCCACAATATGATGTTTCATTTCTGACAATTTCAACTATAACTTACTGCTAACGCCATCTTTTGCAAGAGGGTGGAGACTTATTTGTGCTCTCAATAATTTTACGCTAGTTCGTTCCCGGTGGCTTCGGTATTAAGAGAAAAATAAAGAAAAAATATGTTTCCTCATAATTTACCAATAACTTTATGTCACTTAAATAAATAAAATGCATTCCTGAGTTATGGTAACATAACTTAAACTTAAATTTATCAATATAGTTTGAAATGTCCACAATTTTTAGACAGTGATCCGCAATGTGCTAAATGTTTACGGTTGCTGCTAGATCTCATTTTAGTTTACACAGTTATAAACTTTGTTGGACGTGCTTCCAGGATAATTGTTGTAACAAAGACGTCTGAAAGGCGAAGATGGGAAATCAATGAATTCGGTCAAGTTATTGGCATTTTCAATGATTTCTTCATAGGTTATCATCGTATCCATTTATCTAGTCTAGTGTAATTCTAAAGTAAAAAATCTCAACGAGATATACTCGTAGATAGTCGACAATATAGCGTTTTGTAATGATTACATTTCCAGATTTCCCAGTGGAGCGTGAGAAATTTGCGTTTCTTTCGAATGTTTAAATGAAAGCGTTGTAGGACACCACAAAGGCTTACCTTAGTAGGTTAAACATGCCTTAAAGTAGAATTAGAACATTCTGTGAAATGAAGGCACACATACTATTGCGCACTGTGTACACAGAGTACGCCGAGCAGTACTCTGCCTTTGTGGCATCGCTCCGTCATGGACATGGTACAGAGTAGCTGAAAGCTTGTCTTTGTTGCCATTCCAACCCTCCCTACAGTTTGTTGTTGTAAATTCACGCAGAAACCAACAGAGCAACAAATTTTGTATTATTTGAGCAGCAAAAAGTTCCCACAGTTTGACCCAAAAACATCTGACTCCCACAAGGACGGACCAAACTGCGAACAAACATTCGAAATAAGAAACGAGAAGTGAAAACAAAAACAAAACGTAAAAATACGCGCAACAAGCACAAAACATTTCAGTAACGCTAAATTAAATAAAAACAAAACCATGCGCCATTATGATTTTTTTTTTCCTTGTTTTCGTGGATTGGGGGCAGTTTGGGACTTTGTTTCTATTAAAATTCCGCGGTGGGGGTAGGGTGACAATGTACTCCTCTTTAGCGGTTTCGTGTAATATTCGTTAGCACTGCTGCCCCTGGAGTCCCACGTTAATTTGTGCTTCCATGTAATTCGCTGTCATTGTTGTCTACATTTCTTAGCATGAACAAGTATTGTCTGTCATCCTCTCTCACAGCCACCACCGATAACAACGGCCCAACTTTGTGTGTGTGCCATGAAAATTAAGCGATTTGCGTACACGCAACGTTGGGCACTCCCGCTGCCGATGAAAATATCCACGTCCGTCTGTAGATCTAGTGGACAAAGTGAATGCTAAGCATCTCGGAAATTGTGCTTCAGCTACAAATTCCAAAGACCAGCTGTGGAATGTTAATTGAATATTTTCGGAAAGTGCTTTGGAATCTTAAATTATTAACCAAAGTTTCGGTCATAACGAGTTCACCTTTCCCATCATTGACATAAGACCTGGCTTTGCAGCTTAATTAAAAGATGTCACTTTGTCTCGCGCGCTAAAAATATGAGACCATATTGACTTTTTTTGTCCGTTTCATTCTAAGAGAATTAGGGATACTTCATATTTCAGTGCCATCACTGGGTGATACTCTTTTGCTTTCCTTATTACGATTGTTCTCTCGCTTGTTCTGCCGAAATTAGCAAGTCGCTTTGTCACACAAAATTAGATGGATTTCGACAAGTCCTTAGCAACACAGACAAATTATATGCAAAGCAGGTACAAAAAAAAAAAACGTAAGAGTACGTAAGGGTTCGAATGGAAATTATGATGTGTTTGGAGGATAAGGCCTTTTGAAGAGAATGGAGCAAGATAAATTCCCATGCCGGGTACAAACGTTTTGTAAGTCGGCCTGCAAAAAAAGACCTTTACCAAACCACAGAAAATGATAATGAAGTATCAGCAGTAATATGTTTGCAGAATTTTTAGTACAAATTAAAAAAAAAAAAAATACTTGAAGGATGCTTGGGAATTGAAAGTAAAACAACCTTGTCTTCGATAAGCCCAAGTGAAATGCATTGCACAGTGAATTTGTTTGCATTTTTGGTACTTTTTTGCTAATTCGTAAAACAAGGCCTAAAAAAAGAAAGAAAGAAATTAATATTCAAAGTACACAATTAAATTGTTCTACGAAAATAACCTTTGCTAAATTCTATTGGTTAAATTTCAATTTCTTAATTCATTTTCGACGGTATCTGACAGAAATATCAAAGCTTTACTTTAGTTTTTGATTAAACATTAATTATATTTCAAAGTATTACGAGGGAGGACTCAAAACTAACCGCCCTAACAAAGAAGACACACAAAAAAGTTGCGAACAGTTTTCTTTATTTTTCACTATAATTTCCTTTTAGCTCGATATATTTTCTCCTTTCCTTCTGTACCCTGTTTATAGCAAGAACTTACAAACTCCTTAAAATATCCATCAACCGCAAACTTCACTTCTTCCTTTGTGACAAATCTTTTACCACCGAACCTATTTTTCAAGTTTGGAAAATCGGAGGGAGCCAAATTCATTAATTTTGGCCATTGCAATGTGTGATGTATGAACTGTGGAGCATTATCTCGATGATACAACACTTTTTCGCTAAATACGGTATTTTTTCCATAATTTCATTACCTAAATGCTGCAATCGCATCTCAAAAAACAGATGCCATGACCTTATCTACCGTCTTTGCTTTCTTCGGAACAGTCTTCGCTTTCTTCGGACACGATTCTCCCATTCCAGTCCACTGGTTTAACTGTTCTGTTGTCTCAGTTGTGAAGTGGTAGACTCTTGTCTCATCTATGGTTACAAATCAACACAAAAATTCGGCTTTATTGTGATGAAATATCGCCAAACACTGTTTTTACGCTATTGAAAGCAAGCGCGGCACCCATCTTGTGCACAGCTTTTTGAACTGAAATGAGATGCTAGCTTACGCGCCTTCAGCCGACGATCATCCAATACCATTTCGAGGGCTTTTTTAACATCAATTGATCGACCACTACGTATTCATCTAGGGACCTCGTACGGCCTCGTTTAAAATCTGCTACCCAATATTTTACAGTCGTAAACAAAGAATCAAACTGAGAGTTTTCAAATGGAATTATTGAATTATATAACGGTGACCAATTTTTTCCATGTTTACAAATTCACTGAAATCATCGTCTAGATTTGTTGACTTAAACAAGCAAAAAATGTTAAACAACGTGGCGCCCTGAAACTTAAAACATATGTTTTGTAAGGTTACCACTTTTCACCGAAATAATTTTTCCGAAGTACTGACTGACACCATCTATACGTCAGGTCGGCTAGTTTTGGGACCGCCCTCCTATAGGAACACCAAAAATTCAAAACAGCACTTGACCCTAATGTTTACATTTCCGAAGAGGTTTCATCACATGAATTCTTTTTAAATGTTGAACTTTTAGTAAATTTTGCGAACAAAGTTGAGCAAGGATCATATTATTTCATATGTACTTTCTCACTGTGACAATTCCTATGACACATTGACACAAGGTTCCGTTTTTTTATTTGCTATTGTCGTTTGGGAATGGCGAAATGGTATTTGCAAACTCATTTATTTACATTTGGAGCTCTGTCTGTCTATGTCAGAGTCGGAGGGAGTCAGCACTCAGTGCACCTGGAGAGCCGCATGTGCACCTCGCTCCTGTTGAATAGCTACAACTAATGTGCTCTATAAACATCGTCTTTGTAAAGCATTTCGACTCGTCTGTGGTTTGCTTTTTATGGGTTTTCATTTGCAAATGTGGGCATTTCATCTGCACTTCTGGCGTTATTCTTACCTTCCTTTTTTGTTTAGGAATTCTGCTTCACAAATGAGAGTTTTTTTTTTAACCGGAATCAAGATTGTTGTAAGAATCCACCTAAGAGAGATGAACCGACCGGAGGGTGGTGGCATATGCTATCTTTGTTACCATGTCAGGGGAGAGTGAGGCATATGCAGTTTTATGCAAACACTGAAACGGATAAGAATTCGAGAATGAACCGTAAAATATACGGCAGATCTTTGGCTAACATGAATATGCAAATGTTTACTTATGGTTAGGCGGCTTTGGTTGCTGTTGCAGTCTTGTTTCAACAGCGCCTTTGTGTTGTCCTTCATTCATTCGGTCGTGTTGTCCCCATATCTTTTATTTAAACATTAACATATGCTCATTTCGAGATTGTGCCTATGCAAAGCACACACACCTGTTGGCTCTGTGGGCCGAAACTGCACCACTGCCAGGATCCATGTGTTCACATTGCTCTCTTCGGTGGCAGTGTAAACATTTCGTGCCACACAATGGACGAGGAGTGCATGTATGCAGTCTGTATATTAGATTATTTAAGTGGGACATGGAATGTCTGCCAGAACTGAAACAGCCAGCAAACTTGATTTGCAACCATCCCCTTCACGTCTGTGTGTGTTACTCACAAAGGTCACGAAAGAAGTATGAGAAACGCGGGAGAAGAGAATAACATAATAATAATCATGCGATAACAAGATGTAAATGCAATTCATTGATTATTTTCCACTCAAACAGTACTCCCATCTGCTCAGCCATTTGCCAAAGGATATTCAGATGGAATCGAGGAGGAGGAAGTTGGAAAACTCCGAAAAACTCGCTGGCGTGTAAAACACAAGTTTAGCGATAAAGCAAAAAAGCGAGCAAAAGCAAGCCAGTGAATAGTCGTAAAAATCAGAATTAAATTTGCACCAAATTTACACAGACAGCACTCCGGCAATAGCAGCAGATGGCGAATGTAGATGCAAGTGGAAAAGTTGTCGATGAATTGGATTACTGCGCGTTTTGAATGACTTATCAGCAGTATCAGTATGCTGCTGCAGCTAATGCTGGTGGCGCAGAATGCGAGAGATCCCATTCCATTGTAAATGAAATGTTATTAACTTTGAAGGCATCGAATGCGTTTCTTTTTCAACTTCCTTTAGTTTTTTGTCTTAGTTCTGATGAAAACAGACATGCGACTCATCCTAGAGATGAGAAAAGCAATGACGATAGTGTTGATGTTGATGTTGGAAACTTTCGAAAGCATCAAGAACAATGCCGGGATGTTCGTTGTTATTTATTTTTAAAAAGCCATTCCTTGCTTCGGCCCTTCTTCTTCCTTTCAATGTTTTTCGGCCGCTTATTAACTAATGCCTGATTACAGTTTTCCAGAATCCGGTTTAAATTCTGCTCCACGCCTAGTGATGGCTTTCTTTTCTTTTCCGTCTATTCATCTTTCAAAGTGGTTGTCGATGTTGCAGCGATTGTTTTGTACAGGGATGTGTCTCACTGTTTCAGTGGATAAATAGGCTATAAGACATGATTCAGTATTAAAAAGTCAAGCAGAATATCTGAGAAATACAAAAAGCCAAACGTAAACGTACAAAAACACACAAAAGGCAGGATAAAGTTGCTCTTTTTATCTGTGCTAAACATAGTCTCTGTATGTGTAGTCTATTGCATAAGAATTCTGATTTAACTTTCATCATAGCTAAGGGCTGCAATACGAAATCATTGCAAATCCATTCGCACATTGGAAATGTTAATTTCCATTAAAATTCAAAACAGTTAATACAGTTTTAACTTTTTTCCGGGCTTTGTCCCTTTTCGTGTTGCTCGTTCTGTTGATTTTGGCAACTCATTGTGATGCAGGTGGCATTGCCACTTAAGCCAATATCTTATGAAGCAAAATGTTTTTTCATTTGGTTCAAAGTGAGAAACTTTAAAACCGATACAACAACAAACACCCAACAGGACATTCAGTCTTTTTGCAAAGAAGCCGGACGAAGCCCAGCCCTTGGATGGAATGAAGATGAAAACTTCTCAAGCACTATTCAACGTAAATAGATGAAAGGAAACCCAAAGTTTTCCTGCAAATTTAAACGAAAAATAAAACAAAAGCTCTGCACGTCATGGTGGCCTTACCTAAACCCGACGCACTCTGATGCTGCTCACACATGGACGCAACAAATACATTTCGATCAGTCGACACAAACTAGCGCAGCCATACTTCAGGAATTTCGCCCCATTCGTCTCCTGTAATGTAATGGGGTGAGACCAAGTGACTCTCCTTCGGTGCAAAGAAGCAAAACGAGGATAACACTTGTTCGAGAACTTTTTACGTTGGTGTTATAAATTGTTGTGTTGGCCAAATAAACAGCAGCAACTCTAACAACATAATAAAAGCAGACAACAACTGAGGGGAACATGCGGAGCTGTTTGCAGGAACTATCGTAGAAAACTTGTACTATTAACATAGGAAACAACTGCTCCTTGATACTGGCGTACTGGTTGTTGCCTTCTTACTGAACAAAATATTAAGACATCGTCACAATTGTTTGTGTTAAGTGCAGCAGTGACTATGTAGATAAATGCCAGCATACATACATATCGTGCAATTTCATGGCAACAAAAATATATATCTAGAAACGATGACTGAAATTCTAGACAATGCAAAGAGTGGTCAAAGGATTTAATATGACCTCTTACAGACGGTCCTAAAGAGATTTCTCAATTGGTTGAAGCTTCTGGCTTGCTAGGAATATTATCGAATGCTTCTAGCAGTGAACGTGACACATTCGTACTTTCAAATCAGATGACTAAAAACGACGAAGCTTTGCCGTCTGTTAGTGCTCCGCCGAATCACTTGCGCCTCCTTCTACCCGGCAATCGATTAATGAGCCGTCACAAACATCTTGCTGTTATGACGCCACCTCCATCACCTTTTGGCCGACATTGCACAACTGGGGCTCTTTATGGGCTCAGTGTGTTCGCCTGTGTGGGTTAGCCATAAAAGTCCTTAGCATCCTTTTGTAATAAAAAACAAATTTGTAACACATTTTCGGCAGTTAAACGTGCCAAATTATTTTCTGGGAAATTAGTTGTTTGCCACTGTTGCTGTTGTTTTACAAGGATTTTTCCTCGCAAGAATATTGTTCAAATGTATAATGCGGACAAACACATACACGTACAGAGGGGGAGAATGTTACTCCATGGCATCTGACCTGCTTGAAGCCGAACAATGAATAGAACAATGCCATTATTCCGGAGCAAAAACACAAATAAAAGTGATAAAATTGTTATTTATGCTGTAAATATTTATGTACATAATGGAGAATAGAGTACACTGCACGATGAGTATGTAGTATACACTACAATACATACATACGAATGTCTATAGGTATGGGTATATGTACAATATACAATAATCCCCCTGAGTCCGCTGAATTCCCCCCTAATCTCCCGCTTGTGTTTGCTTAACCTGTGTACGGGCAGTAAATTAGCATTAGTGTTAGGTGGGTAAATCGAAAGAGCGGCCGGGCCTGGATGGATGTGATGGAGAAAATTACATTTAAAAAAGGCTTTTCACTCCTACCCAATGCGAAATACAAAGAAGAGGGGTGTCTTCAAATGTTGCGCTCCACATTTAATTATAAAATCGAAAAATGTCTAGACTGGGCACATCTCGGGAATGATTGCAAAATAAATATGTTTGTGTTTGCCTACCAATAAGCAAACGTATAATGTGTTTTAAACAAAATGCCATTATTTTTGCATGACATTAAAGGCTTTTGTTTTGCATAGTTAGAATAATCCAATTTGGGTTAAATATGCACCGTTTTGTTTGATAATAAGGTGACATTGTGGAGGTAATTCCATTATGCCTCTCTCATGGCCAGCGACATCCAAACCGTGACAGCGGCTGGAGGAAACATTTCTTGAGTAAACATTTCTCACCACTAAAATCATTTGACATAGACAGGAACAGGTGGTAATAACTTACTGTCAGATATGGAGCATAAGAATGTAACAATTCGGAGCTTTTCTGGCTTTCGAATATCGATGTGTGTTGTTTGGTGTTGTCCTGACGAAACACCACTCCTCTCCTATTGGCCAAAGCTGGCCGCTTCTTAGCGATTGTTTCTTCCAGACAGCTCACTTGTTTGCGCCACTGTTTGCGTCGGCTTAACGTTATTCAACCGCGACCGTTTTTATTTGATTTTGTGGAAAATGAGTCTCTCCTATTAGCTAAGGCTGATCGCTTCTTAGCGATTGCTTCTTCCAGATAGTCCACTTACTCATAATACAGGTCCGAATTAAAGGTTTCGCCATAAGCTCATAATAGATGATATCCTTCTCCGTCCCTCCAAACATACACTAAGCCCTTCTTGATTTGGCCACTATTTGTATCGTCTTAACGCGATTCGCGTCCGACCGTTTTCATTTGATTTTGTGACAAATCGAATGGGTCGATTTGGTAGCAATTCAGTAGCCATACGTAGATGGAGTTGAAATGGAATCGATTTGGTCCATCCATCCCAAACATCGAGCTTCTTTTTGTGTCCAACCTTATTCAAGTAGTTTCAAATGATTTTTCAAAACAGTGCTTACATGATCATCGGGTTTGTCGATTACATCGATTCCATCGACATTTTTGACAATTGACCTTTCAGAGCATGTGTGCAACTTCGATGTCTAACCAAAAGTGCGCGTGCTATTCACATTATCAGCCTGGTCTAGCTTGCGTTTTCTCCTTTATCGAAAAAACGGCTGTAAAATATGGCGTATTTTCTCTTCGTAGGTGTTCATTTTTGACGCGCGCTCAGGCAATACTCAATCAAGCAATCAAACGCCATCTAGCGTAAACTGATCGCAATTATACATTATCTATGGGAAATGCAATGGATACCCTTTTACTATACCTTATATTTTTTGAGTCACTCTACGGGATTTGCAGTTTAACGGCGATTTCGAAACAGTTTACAATTTATAAATGCAGACTAAGTACATCAATCCGAAATACACGTTCACTTCATCATGAAAGAAATTTATTTACAACAGCATAATGAGCTGCGAAATAAACCGCGATAGCCGTAACAATTAATTTCAACGTCTGAATTTCATACGGATTTGATCTAAAACTTTGGAGGAACTTTGTCTTTAAAAAGCGCATAAAACATGTTTAATGTTCTTGCTATACCGACATTGCTGACGCGCCCAACCTGTCAGCAGTCGAATGTGGCAGTGATGGCGGGAGTGTTGTTAAGCGTGTTAAATTCAAGGTTGACTGTGTGTTCTTTTCCCCCTCGGAAGATTATTATTGATAATAAAGCACACAAATAAAGTTTAATTGCAATCACAAAGGACTGAGGCACACTGAGACTTCAGCTGTAGCGGAGAGCTCTTTAGATCATTTACGAACCCCCAACATAATGTGATGTCATTTTCGGGAAGCTGAACACTGGTAATTGTATTTAGCATTGCGTTGGCGAAGAGCAGCAAGAGGAAGACGGAGGAAGTGGAGGAGGAGTGGAGCGCAATAAAGAGCGACGAAATTGTGCTTCATGAATAGTTGTAACATCATAAAACCAAAACAATATGGCATTTAAGCTCAACATCAAATATTCGACGATTCGGTCGAGGTGGGAGGAGGATGCAGGAAGGGAGCCGGAGAATGAATAAAGTCCCAGAGTGGCAAAGAAGATTGAATGAACGGTGATTCGGTTTTGATTAAATACAATTTGTTCAAGAATTTTCCTGTGTTATTTGTTGTTGAATCATTCTTAAGTAATTTGTGATTATTTTTCTCCGCCGTCATTGTTGAGATTCTCCGACTCATCATATTTCATTTTCCTTATAAATCAACACTTTGATTTTTATTTGCCAATGAACACTCAAGCGCACATACAAACCCATACACACACACTTACACGCACCTACATGCACTGTTACAGGACCATGAGAAAGTTTGCAAATACATGGGAAATTACAAAATATTCAATGTTCCCCTAAAAATATTTGCATGACACTTGAAAAACGAACGGACGGAAAAGAAAAAAAACTTTTCTTGTTCAGAAAAATAAAAGCGTGCAATTGTGTGAGAGTGTATTAACATTCAAGTGTTTCTATGTGCATGTATGTGTGTGTGTGTGTGTGTGTTTCTGTAAGTATGCGTATTTGCTATGACAACACATTATTGCTGTGCTCTGTTTGTTTAAGTTTCTGCAAATGGTGAAAGCGCCGTCATTGTGGGGGGCAGGAAGCATTCTTGAAATGCGGTGCAGACGGAACGTTCCTGCCAATGGTTGTTCTCTCGGATGTCGACGATGATGTTGATGATGATGATGATGATGTTGATTTTACGATTTTTTCTTTTCATGCTCTTGCGAAGGGAAAGTATGTTGGAAAAACTTGTGATTATGCAAATATTATCGATATATCTGTTAAACCAAACAGCTTTCACTCTTTGTCAAAGTTTCCTCGGTAAATGTACTCCTCTGCAGTGGACCACTGTGGGGGAAAACGATGAATATAGGAAATAATTTAAACCGCCTTGCGTTTTGAAATATTCTAGCTATTTTATGAATTATGCTTGCACACTAAGTGATAGATAGGGGTTTTTATGGCGGCGGTTTAATGAAATACTTTGGAAGCCAAAAAATTTGAAAATTTAGTTCGCTCATAAATTTGAGCGAATTTCTTGCATTAAAGTCGAAATTAACTACTATTGTAATGCGTTTGGTAATAATTTCAGATAAAAATTTATTTGTATTTTCATACTTTTGCCTACCAAATTAAGCCGTTTGTAATAAAACGAAAAGCACCGGAAATTAGTCAATAAAGCATTCAAAATCATTAGCTTTCCGCTGTTTGCATTGTGTCAAAGACTATATATATGTACTTGCATCTATTCGCGAAAAGGTATAAAAATATCATCTCATTTCATGTCAAATAGAGTTTAAATTACGTCTGTAATTGTAAAAAAGGACGTTAATTTGTGTCCGCCTGATACGAGATGCATAACATTCGTAATTATTGGAAAAACTTGTTGTTTTGCATTTTGTTAATGTTTTATATTCTGTCGACATTTTTCAAACCTAAACATTCTTTAATATAAACGCAAATGAAGGCAACCAGCCTTTAAGGATTTTCATTTTATGTACGATAGTTTTATCGGAGCGCCTGAAAAAAATTGTTTGTTTTCAAAAATATTTTGTCCACACATATATTACAAAAAATGATGGAATACATTTATCAAAACACCCAATTTAGATATTGACATAAGCAATTCCTCAAATATGTTTTGCCGACATTAATTTTCGAATTTCCCCCACAGTGCAACCGCTTTGTTGGGTCCCCCCCAATCCATAACGAAAGTGTGAAACAAACCGGGATTGTGCTTAACACATGGGCGACCTTAAAGTTGAAATTCCATCAGAAAAGTTTTACCGCATTCTCAATTTGAATGAACAAATGTAAAGAAAACGTTTACCGCGTTTTTTAACTGGATTTTAGTACAAAATTATGTATGTAAATACCATTTAAGTAACAAGCAGACTGAAAAGTTTTC
Source organism: Philornis downsi (assembly GCA_019455685.1). Taxonomy (NCBI): domain Eukaryota; kingdom Metazoa; phylum Arthropoda; class Insecta; order Diptera; family Muscidae; genus Philornis; species Philornis downsi. The sequence goes on from JAHXMU010000196.1 coordinate 328,960, forward strand.
AGGCAGTCACCTTTTGATATCTTTGTCATGATTGTCTTTGCAATCTTCTGGCCATCATCTTAATCACATTTGATGATTACAGATGCGGTTTTCACAGATATTGTTTTTGAATAGAGTATAGTTTTTTCAATATTGAATATGATATTTTAAATTTGGCCTCTACCGTAAACTGGGACCTTTCCTAATCCATAAATTTTTTATGCCGAAAATATTGTTATATTTATTTCAGACGGGCGACAAAATAATGCAAATATATGTGTTTCCGCATAAGCTTTATAGGCGGTCTAAACGCCTGTTCAAATTAGAAAGCAGACCATGGTATTATTAAAATATAATCTAGAGCAAATAAAATACCCCAATTCGAAGGCCTTTTCTTGCCATACTCACTTCCTCTTCCTGTTGCGGGCCAATCAGCAGCAACCAATATATAGAAATAATGGAGCAAAACCCCCTGATGTATGCAACGCTTTTGCTGTATGTCTACTGAGCAGCGAGATGGCGGGCGTCTGCTGAGTTTGGGTTAGAGTCGGTCGAATCATAAGCGTTTTTGTAAACAAACAGGCAGCTTGGTATTGTGTGTTGCTACCACCACCATCAACTTGTGGCTGCAGGAGCCAGGGTTGGTGCTGGTATTGTTGGCGGTGTTTATGAAAATTTGCATTGCAAAAATAACAGCCATAATTTATTGATGTTTTTCATTTATAACTACATAGACGTGTTAATACATACACATACGTTTGTACACATTGCGCTTCTACTCTACCCCTCTACCAGGTTCATATACCTTTGTTCTTTAGTGTGTACATAAAATATAGAACAAATAATTGTATTTTTCATATGCAAACATGTGTATACAAATACAAACACATGCGTATATGCACAATATGTTATCATTATCCATGGTGCAGATACAGAAACAACTTTGTTGCTCAACACTGCTACCAGCGTTTTGCAGGGTGAAGGAGCCTGAATGGACCACACACCACGTTCCCAAAGAATCCACGGAGGGTTTATGGCGTTCATTATGCACACGTTTTAATGGACCGACACCACCGACCGGAAAAAAACGCATTATTTACCAAAAACCCATAAACAAACTGAATTCAGTCCATTTTCCTCCAAAAGCACAGAACGGGCCAGGAAGTTGCTAGCATCGGGCTGGGTGTTGTGCTGTAATTTATGGATCGTTATTACTCCGTAAAAAAGGGGCAAGTAATAGAGGCTTTTGTTTACAGCAACCTTGAAAATGCTTTTAAACTAACCTCTTGTTTAAGCTCTTGCAATACATGGCAAGCTGTTTTGCTAGCCAAAATACACATAGAAAGCACGAACAAGGTGATGAATGAAGCACATAATACTGGGTGATAATTGCGAACATTTGTCCGAGATAGTAAATCATCTGTGTTCGCCATAAAATTGTCAATAATGATAATTGTCGACGGCTACAAATGGTGAATGCGCCAAGTTCTGCTAAACAATTGGAAGAACTTCAGTTAAGTGTAAAAAGATGATTTTCGTCAAATGTGTCCGTACAGTGGATGACTAAAGAATTATTGTTTGCTATTCTAATGGTTGTTTACTATGTAACGGATTATCCATTTTTCGGTTTCAAAAGTAAAGTGAAATAAAACATATACAAAGCTATGATTTCGATGAAACTTTTATTTCATTATAATGCTTGGACCTTGTCATTATGTGTATTTCATACATCTATTCATTTAAATGACCACCCCTGGTTTGATTGTAGCAGTGAGTCCTTTTGAGATAGTTTACGACTACTTTTTCGCACATATCGGGCGGCATCTCGGCGATAACTTGGCGACTGGTGGTTTTCAAATGTTTCAACGTTTGGCGATTATCCGCGTAAACTCGGTCTATGACATAGCCCCATGAAAATAGTCTAACGACGTCCAATCGCATGATCTTTATGGCCAAATGGCGTCTGCAAAACGTGAAATTACGCTTTCTGAAAACTCCTCATGCAATAACGCCAAAATCGGTCGTGTTGTGTGGCTCGTGGCACCGTCTTGTTGAAACCACATATCGTCCAGATCATAATCTTCAATTGCAGGCCAAAAAACAAGTGGGTGATTATCATTCTGAATTGAAATTTGGATTATTCGCCACAATTTCCCAAACAGAAGCGATATTTTCGTCAGTGCATAGATTGCGATGATGTACAGGACATATTACATCTGTAAAGCTTCCAGTCTCTTTAAATTTCTTTATAATTTGGCCAATTCCTTGCACAATAGGCCGATTATCACGACCACAATCACCTCGTAATGCACGAAAAGTGTCCACGTTTGAATTACCACTTTTGTAATGAGTTTTAACTATTTCTGTGCTTTCTTCGATTGTTAAACGATCCGTACTCGTAAATGGCAAGCCTTTCACTAAATAAGTAACACTTTAGATGACAGGTACTTAACAGCTGACAGCCTTGCCAGACCGGCGGTTTTGAAACCACTAAATGGATATCACTGTATTTCCACCGGACACAATACACTTTTGCCAATTTTTTCGAATCGTGGGAAAATACCAAATAATCACCTCACGACATGTCATTGAGAAATCATCGAAGTCATAGTTTTTGCGTTTTTTATTTACTTTACTTTTGCAGCAAAAAAAAAAAAAAATGGACAACCCTGTACTTTGAAGGTGTACTTTGATGGAATAGATTTGGGCGAATAAAAAAAAAAGAATTCCGCGTATCCTTCTAATGTATTTAAAGTGTTCGCAACATCGTTAGTTTTCACTTTGTTGGGACACTTTGTGGGGTCTAATATGTTACTTAGAGGGAATTGTTTTCTGAAATATTTTGAGATATTTTTAGTAAGAATAAAGCGAGAGAGATTACGAAAAGGAGGTCAAAAACCTTTTTGAATTTGCTATAACAATAAAATCGATTACGTACTATATTTTAAGGTTAAGCTGACTAAGGAACCTGATATTACATTAAAATTTTGAAAAAGTGCCACTCCTGTCTTTTTTGTTTTGTTTCGCCGTGTATATTTGATCTTTTTGGCCTGAAAAGAATTGAAATTTTTCAATTCACTTTTGTATGGTAGTTGTAAAGTATCGGTTGGCCATCTGGAAGGAACTAACATCGATTTCTACGAATCGGTATTGGCTAATCTGTATTTTCTTTCTAAGGGAAACTCCATTCCGGCAACATTCAATTTCTGCATTCGTTATTCTGCAGAAGGTATGAAAGTATGAATGTCAGGTATGAAGTTTGGTGGATGATGTAGAATTATCGGGTTGTTTGGAAAGTTAATTCGGTTAATTTGTTAGTTCACCATACTCCACTTCTCTTGACGTAGAGTTCCTTCAAACACTATCATAACTTCCTATGGCACCTTCTCTAAACTGTTTACTTTTGTTTACTTGCGTTCTCGTTCTAGTCGTGAGTCGTGACTTATAGCGTCTGAAAAAAGGTTTTAAAAAGTGGAGAAAAATGAGCGAAAAATAGCATTTTAGGCATATTATGATGTATTATTTACGAAAAGGAAAAACGGTCGCTGAACGCAGCCAAAAAATAAAGCCTTTTTTATGAAGAAAACGGACTAAATGCAAGAACTTGGCAGAAATGATTTAAAATATTTTCTATAAGCGACTTCTCCGTAACGGACGCTCCCAAGAGAAATTGTTTTCGAGTGGGTGAGAGATTTAATTATTGTTAATCCCCGTGCAACAGCTAGGCAAATGGTTGAAATATTAAAAAAAAAATCAGTCTCAACCGTTGACGGGTTCATAAAAGAGCTGGGATTTGTGAGCAACCTAGATGTGTGAGTACCTCATTCTCTCACCAAGGCCTCACACTGCCTTGCGGACCTGTCAGAAACTGTCAGAGTTTGGGTGGGAAGTTTTACCTCTCCAGACCTCGCCCCATCCGACTATCATCTGTTTCTTTGTCTGAACACTCACTTGAAGATTTGAATTTCTATAACAACGAGGAAGTGAAAAACCCAATTTGAACGCTGTGTTTTAGAAAAACTACCCGAGTCTTATGAGAGAGGAATTAAAAAGCTTCCAGTGTGTTGGGAAGAAGTTATTAAAAAAGGGGCAGATTATATAATAGATTAAAATAACTGTTTTCTTGTATACAATTTTGTAAATAAATTTCTTTATAAAACTACTACATTACAAAAATATGCATTATTAAGAATAAGTTGTTACATCATTTACGTTAATCGATAATCTGGCTATTTGAAAGACATAGGAAGCCTTAAACAACCCTTAACCTAATTGGATATGGGAATCGACGTTATCAAGCATAAGTCCTCTGGATATAAAACAATACAAATTACATGGAGATAACTATTCGAATATGTGTCTCAATTACGACATGGTAAACTATTTATATATTTTCCCACACAAAGATTCCACTTGACAGCAGGCACTAGCAGCTAGCTTAAATACCAACATACGAGTATACATATCCACATGTGTAGAGAGGAGTTATCAGTTATAATTTACATTGATGACATGTCACACCCAGCGTTGCCTTAGTTCTCTGCATTGCCACACATAACTAATGAGGCTGTAACATTCCCTAAACTCTTTGGGGTATGTATTTGCATATGTTTGAATGTGTGCTCCTGGTAATGTCGAATGAACCCACCCACACACACCAGTTCACATGCATCCATGCACATTATATGTGTGTGCAGATGCTAAGCAATTACTCATCTCAAAACAAATAAAAGCTATATTGCGGAAAACGTGATAATCCGCGACTGTTCATCCATCCTCTCCTCATGCAAAAACCATGTAATGCTATTCCACACAGTTTGCATATAATTTTCCACTACAAATGACAATTTTCGGGCACAAACACAACGTCAAACGCCACAAAGTAAACAATAAAATATTATTTCATAATTATTGCATACCCCCAGGCATACGAACGTCTAATCTACCATCGGATTACCATTAAATAGGACCAGATCCAACAAAGCCTTTGAAACTTTTTAACAATGTTTCGTAACACGAAATGTGCGGAATTTACAATATAAATATTTTCGAACATTCCAAAACACTGACAGCAAATGCTGTGGGGTAAATTGCACATTATCCACCCCATGAAAATATTTCATTGGCCAAGAGAGAGCCGTTGTTACTATGCAAGTAGCCAAGGCAACTAATTGCAGTTGCAGCGCTGTAGATTGTAGTAAAATGATAAATCGGCTATAGCTGTTGATGGCTAATTTACACCATTTGATAACCCTTGCTGAAGGCTATAAAAAACAAAATGAATTTCCTTGCATCCCATGAATGGAATATAGGAGAACTTCTCATTTGATTCTATTTTTAATCTTAGGTTCTGCTGCTTAAGCACGATTCTGAACGTTAGTTTGAGAGATTTTTACTAGATTTATCGATAGCCCTGCCATTCGAAGTGTTCCTCAGCACATAGGGGTGACTGTCACTCAAAGGTGATAGGAATTGGAACCATGTTCCGTTTAGTTCAATACAGTTCAAGAATTTTATTACAGGCAAGTAGGAACTTTTACGGCTCACGCCTTGAACTTAGGACCGACCAACTCGTAATCAACTACAGTTCACACAAAAACCTTCTCTACTTCAGTTCTCCAAGGTCTCTTTCGATCATTTCCTACAACCACTAAGATCTATACCAATGTACCAATAATGTATAGGTAAACAACTTAAACGCCATAAATGTTAAGGGTTGCTTGGTTAGGCATGTGATTTGTTACACATCCCTCCCTCGCGTGTCCAAATGCTGACAGTACAGGTCCGAATTAAGAGCTTGGCCGTAGGGGAACAGTTCATAGGAGATGATTCCCTGTCTATCCTATCAAACACGCAGCAAAACTTTCGTAGCACAAATTGACTAATTTAGTCCACAAATTCTACATTTTAAACATTTTGACAACATTTTACCAGCGTAGCTATATCATACTGGAAAATCACAGTAATTGAAACGGCTTCAATCCTCGTACAGTAACCAAACTCATCTAGAGTCAGTTTACATCTCAGGCAGCTAAAGATCAACATGCCAAAGATGCATTTCAATCATAGGAATAATATATATAAACCTGTAGGTAATTACGATACGTAATACGATATTTACTTATAAGCTAAAAAAATGTATCCAGAATGGGCTTTATTGGTTGCTAACATAATATTGCAGACTATTTTCATAAGTTTAAGTCCATCTTTGAAGTTTGCTACAAATTTAGAATGATTTCGATAAGAAGCCTACTAGAACAGAGGCAGGGCAGTGTAAAACATTCAAGAAATCACGATTTATTAGCCTAGCCAATCCATTACTGATTTCGAGAGATGATCAGACTAATTTTCAAAGTCCATATTAAAGAAACGATGGGTGTTAAGTATGACTTCATGAACAAATACTGTAGACTCACTTTGAATATGTACAGTGTTCTTATTAATATCATAGTGTGTGGTATTCAGCTATAGTTCATAAAATGTCGTTTAAAGAAATTTTATGATCAATATTTTTTTTTTTTAATTATTTCTTAAGTTTTTCCAGGGTGAGTTTTTAATCGTAGTTTTTTTTTTTTTTTTTTTTAAATCGAATAAAACACTCAAATTTTTATCATATATTAAAATTTTTTATTGAAATCGATAAATTGATCATTTTGCCATTTAACTTTTAAAGATCATTTCATGTAAATGTTGCTCGCGGATTTGTCTCAAAATGCCCATTGGGAAGGCCCAATTTTTGTGTCACTTTTTCGAGCATTTCGGCCTGTATTCCACGAATAACGCGTGTTATGTTATCCTGTAAGGCTTCAATAGTGTTCGACTTGTCCACATAGACTTACGACTTGACATAACCCCACAAGAAATAATCAAGAGACGTTAAATCGCAAGATCTTGGGGGCCAACTCACAGGACTAAATCGAGGGATAAGCTGCTCACCAATTTTATCCCTCAACATATCCATTGTTTCACAAACAGTGCGGCATGTTGCACCGTCCTGATGACAAAACATGTCAACCAAGTTCAACTCAGCCAATTGGGGCAAAAAAATCACGTATCATGGCTCGATTTCGTTCGCCGTTGACGGTAACGTTTTTTTCACGATCGTCTTTGATGAAAAAATGGACCGATGATGCCACCAGTCCATAAACCCCACAAGACTGTCGTTATTTCGGGATGCATCGGTAATTCATGTATGGCATGTGCCTGTTCATCACTCCAGATGCGACAGTTTTGCTTGTGTACGTATCCGTTCAGTAAGAAAAATGAGCGTCATCGCTGAAAAAGATTTTTCGATAAATCAGCGGATTTTCATTGAGCTTTTGTAAGGCCCATTCACCAAAAATTAGACGTTGTGGTAGGTCATTCGTCATTCCATGATGAAATGGTGAAGTATACTGTACACTTTTCACTTCGACAGATGACGTTTGGACGCCATTACCAACCAGTGCTGCCAACCTGAAAAACGTAAATCTTAAAAAATCACCCTATATTTCTAGAAAATAATTTTTTTTTGTGTTACTAAATATAAAAATCTGTTTTTAATGGGGTTTATATTGATTGACATGAGTTGTTTTTTTGAGTATTTTAGATATCGCGAAAATGTACATAAATTTAGCTTGTGCATTCTAAATCAAATTAAAATGCTGTTACAAATTTGAGTGAAATCTACATTCTTTAAAAAGGTTGAAAATACCGATAACAGCTTTGTTGCCTGCAACTCCATCTTATGAATTCCTGGGCTTGGCCACCGTTTACGCCGGCTCAACGTGATTCGACCATAACTGTTTTCGCTTGAAGTTGTCACCACTCATCGAAATGCATAGATTTTTTTGTTAGTTCACCAGCGATTCCATGATTTTTTTTATGTTAAGGCTTATACTATGCTGAAATGGGTCAATTTTTTTTCAGAAATGGATTGATTTTGTTGAGAATCAGCAGTGATTCGCAGATGGAAATTCAGTTTATGATGTTTCTTGCGTTAACTTGTGTGGCGCCCATACTCGTACATCGAGCTTTTCTCACGTCATTCAGCTTTATTTTATATGAAATGTTTCAAATTGAAAGTTGTTGAAAATTGCATCATACTACGATTACCAACAAAGTGCTATAAATGACATCTTAAACAACACTTAGGACTAAACAGCAGCGGGGTTCGATTGTTGTATGAGGAAAACAAACGGTTATAAAATAGAACACAGTTTCAGTTTTCTAATTCGCTTATTGGATCTTGCAATCCTTAGCGGTTAATTGTTTATTCTGGACTGCTTGTAGTTGGAGAAGCAAAACTTCTCCTTTCTATACAAAAACATTGATTGAAAAATTTTTGTAGTAAACGATAGCATTGCTTAACTAGTTACTGCATATATTAATATTTGGAAGGGATAGTGGCAGTCAACAGTCACAGGTGTTATGTTTTTAAATGTACGAGTATTTAAACAATAACAACGCAGCAAGGTGGCGGCCAAACATTTCGTATGTGAATGCCGGTTTGTTGCTGGATATCAATGCGGTGATCCGAATGGTTGTAATTTCATATCCTTTTCATTTATTGCTACTACTATGTGCAGTCCGTAGTGTTGGCTGGTTATAGCCACGCTACATATCGAAACAGTGCTGACATGATGGTGAGATTTGACGATTTCCATTATTCTATAGAGATTTTCGACAATTGGCCTTCCAGAGCATGATGCATCTTTGACATCAGAATAATCGGAATGGAATCGGTGAAACCAAAATTGGGCGTGATTGTCTGTTACAGCATCGGAACCATAAACACTATTAATATTTTCAGTCGGCTGACTTGCGTTTTCGCCTTTATCGAAGAAAAAGAACTGTAAAATATGACGTATTTTCTCTTTGTAGATGTGCATCTTTGATGTACGTTAAAACAATACTGAGTTAATCAATCATAAAGCTGTCTGAGAAGTTTTTTCGAGCAAGAAATCTCATTTTCTAACGATCGCACTTATACAACGAGATATACAGATTACTAAAGCCATCTATTGGAAGAAAACTGTATCTTTGTACTATATCTTCTTACATTATTGATTTAAGCTTAGTTTAGGTTTGTCAATCGGCTTAATAGAGGTATAGTCTTTTGGCCGTAACTCAACAAGAGGCACCACAGTTTGGCGAGTATGGATCAGTCTCAGGTCAACAGAATACAGGTGCAAAATTGTCCTGTTGAAAAAATCTTTGTGATTATAATTATCTGTTCTCTAAACGCAATATTTCTTGAAGTCACTTATTTTACAGAGTACAAGCCTGTTACTTCGTGCACCCTCATTTTTAATTTAAGACTGGTGCTATGCTGATTTTCCCGGTTAAGCTAAATTTTACCTTCAGGCAGTCTATGTTTTTTCGCGGGGAAAATTGTGTTAAGCAGTAACGTCAACCTTTTTGTTTTTTTTTTTTGATTTCCAACACTGGAATCGGAACAGCTGACATTTTTGCGTCATAATATGTTACTTAATGCAATTGTAAACTTGTGAAATGAAATAGTAATAAAAAAGACACAGTTTCACAATTTTCCAAGTATATTGGGTTGTTTGGAAAGTTCGTTCGATTAATTCGTTAGTTCACCATACTTCACTTCTCATGACGTAGAGTCCCTTCAAACACTGTCATAACCTCCTCCCACCCCTTCTCTAAGCTGTTTACTATTATTTACTTGAGTTCTCGTTCTAGTGAGGAGTTATAGCGTTTTAAAAAAAAATTTTAAAAAGTGGAAAAATGTATTATTTCTGAAAAGGAAAACAGCTGCTGAAGCAAGCTGAAAAATAAAGTCTGTTTATGAAAAAAGCGGACCAAATGAAAGAACTTGCTAGAAGTGGTTTAAAAGATTTTCTACAGGCGACTTCTCCGTAACGGGCGCTCCCAGATCAGGACGACCAAAAGAAATTGTTTCCGAAGAGGTGAGAGCTTTAATTATTGTTAATCCGCGTGCAACAGTTAGGAAAATAGTTGAAATAATCAAAAAATCAGTCTCAACCGTTCACGGAGCTCGGATTTATGAGCAACCTCATGTGTGGGTACCTCACTCTCCCAAAGAGGCATCACGCTGCTTTGCGGACTCGTCAGAGACTGTCAGAGCTTGATTGGGAATTTTTACCTCACCCACCGTACTCCCCGGACCTCGCCTCAACCGACTATCATCTATTTCGCAATCTAAGCAATCACTTGAAGGATTTGAATTTCCATAAGGACGAGCAAGTGAAAAATCGAATTGAACGTTTTTTTTTTTTTCAGAAAAAACACGCGAGTTTTATGAGAGAGGAATAAAAAGCTCCCAGAGAGGTTGGAAGAAGTTATTAATTAAGAGGGAGATTGTATAATGGATCAAAATAATTGTTTTCTTGTATAAAAATTTGTAAGTAAATTTTTTTTAAAAAGTAAACGAACTTTCCGAACAACCCGATACTTTTGAACATATTATGGCGTAAAAATATGAGTTGTTTCGATTTTGTTGTTGGAAGTCAATACATGAAAAACTTGTAATGCCGAGCCAACAAAGTCTCGTAGAAGTTGTTGGTTATGAAAAGAACGCAATACCTAGTATTAATTAAAAAAAATTTCGCTGCAACTCCTAAAGTTAATCCCACCAAACAAGAAGTCATCTCCACTAACTGCACCACTACGTAGCAAAGTTTCTTGTCAATTGAATGAACAGCTTATCAATTTGTTGTATCCAATACGCAAACATTCAAATGTCATCTATGGGGCATAGTATTCAAATAAAACGGCATAATGACGCAAATTGTAATCTAAACCTAACGAACATATGATATGAAGATGAGATCTGGCGCATAAATGCTTCAAAAAGTTTAATACCATTTACAGGCGTACACAGATTTTCTATGCATGAGTATATAAAATGAGTATATAAATATGAAATGGAGAATTGGTGAATTTTATACCAGCCAAGAAAAGTGTCGCTTTGTGGACGCTCCACTGTTAGCAAAAAGAACGGTGCAAATTGTTTGAACTATTATGTAAATTTGCTTGCAACTTGAGTTGTTTGCTAGATATTGCCGCTTGTGAACTCTTACTATGTTGCATGTGGTACCACAAGTATTTTCGCCACTTCAACTTAAGGACAGAAAACTCAAAGGCTACACTTTATTCCTGTTCGCTCCCGCTGTGCTCTCGGAGTTGTGTTGTTGGGCTGAGCTGACTTGCAGCTAAATACCGCAATAAGTGGCCTTGTTGTCACGAAAAATATTTTCTATTGTGGCCCACTTTAGCTTATCTGGTTCTTTAGCAGCAACAACAAAAGGGCAACATCTTGCAAAAAATAAAACAAACTTCTTAAAACACTACACTGGAGTAGTCCAACGAGATAGAACTAGTGGCGGCACTAGAGAAAGATTGAAAATTGCATCATACAACGATTAACAACAGAGTGCTATAAATGGCATCTTAAACAACACTTAGGAATAGAGGAACGAGCGAAGCTCTACGGGATAGACAGTGGCAGCATGAACAGCAACGGATTTCGATTGTTGTATGAGGAAAACAAACGGCTATAAAATAGAGCACAGCCTAATAGCCATTTAATCAGTATTAAATTATATTAACTAGAATACTTTTGTTCTTAATTCGATTAATGTGTTGTGATTACATTTACTAATTGTTCTGTTACCTGCCTACGAGCGGATGAACTGGCTCTTTCTGGCAAAGCAATTGATAGTTTCCTTAAATCCACAAATACCAGAATGTTCTAATTCAATTTATATTTAAAAATCCTCTGTCTGCCTCAGTTGTGCTGCTGTACAGAAAGTCTTTGCAAATCTATCCTTATGGCCAATAAATTCAATAAATGTTTTCCTGGCCAAACAAAATTGAATTTTATTTCGTTCGTTGCTTGTGCTATTCGACAGAAAGTAAATATTTGGTTTCAATATTTCAATCTTGGCTCCACTCGGATATTTGTTGGGTTTGTACTCTGAACTGAATCTGTAAATCTAATCAAAACACAAGATTGCAATGGATATCCCCTATAGAATCATGAAAGAAAGGCGGATGCCGTGCAAAGAAAGAGTACGCCAGAGGCATTGAGCTGGGGGATTGGGAGACATATGTATGAACGCACAGAGGCAACACCAAGTCCACGAAGGCATTGTATTAGGCGGTTAAATATATATGAGATGCTTTGCCCCATATCCGTTTCCGGCTTTTTGGAAACCAATTTTCTACAAAGCACTCAAGCGAATATATCTTGTTTAAATGTATTTATCGTTTCGTTTTTTTTTTTCTAATTGTAGTCATACTAAATGTTAAACTTTAAATAAGTAAAAACACCAAAAGGAAACTTTGTCATTAGAATACAGTAACAAATATTTAATACGCTTGAACTACTTTATTGCAATTGAACACCAATAATTATGGTTGACAACAGCCAATATACGTTGATGTGTGTAAAATGTACATGTACATACACATACGAGGTGTGTTAAAAAAATAAAGTGAATTTTAATTTTTCTCAAAAAATATTTATTCATTAATTTCTATTCTATCTTCTTCAAAGTAGTCCCCCTCAGATAAAATACATTTGTACCGCACTTTTTTTCAATCCTCGAAGCAGTTCTGATATACACTTTTTGGTATGTCCTTGAGCTCTCTCAGCGATTCAGGTTTTATCTCCTCAATCGTCGCAAAACGCGGTATTTTCATAGATCTCTTCAATCCTGGAAGTAGGAAAATGTCGCAGGGGGCCGAATCTGATGAATACGGTGGCTGACGCATGATAACGGTGTTGTTTTTGGTCAAATAATCTCTCACAAACAAAGATGAGTGAGCAGATGTATTATCATGATGCAAAAGCCATAAATTTTTTCCACAATTCCGGCCGTTTTTTTCGTATTGCTTCACGCAAACGGCGCATAACTCTAAGGTAACACCACTTATTTACCGAACGACCTTGTGGTAAGAATTCCTGATGCACCACGCCATGGCAATCGAAGAAAACAGTAAGCAAAACCTTGACATTTGATCGAGCTTGGCGTGCTTTTTTTTGGTCTCTCCTGTACTCTTCCATTGGGACGATTGGGCTTTGGTTTCGATGTCATAATCATGTACCCATGATTCGTCACTAGTTATGACCCTTTTTAGCAAATCTAGGTCATCGTTGACGTCATTCAACAATTCCTGAGCGGTGCTCATGCGACGGTGTTTTTGGTCAAAATTCAGCAATTTTGGAACGAACTTTGTTGCCACACGCTTCATGCCCAAAATTTCCGAAAAGATTGCACGGCACGAGGCAACGATATGCCGACATCCTCAGAAACTTCTCTAATTGTATTTCGACGATTTTCCATAACAATTTTCTTCACTTTCTCAACACTTTCATCGGTTGGTGATGTGTTGGGGCGTCCAGAACGAGCGTCGTCATTCACATCTTCTCGACCTTCTGTGAAAAGTTTGTACCACTTGATAACATTTTTTTGACTCATAGTACTCTCACCGTATACCACTGCCAACATTGCAAGTGTTTTTGAGCATTTAATTCCATTTTTTACACAAAATTTAATGGAACTTCTTTGATCCATTTTTTTCGATAGCAGAAAATTGCCGAACACGTAAAACACTTGTCTTAGTTATGTCTCTCACAAACAACACTAAACATGCTACATGGATAAAACCATCAACATATCTTCGAGACGAGTGTAACAACGTAAAAAAATAATAATCGAAAGTCGAATTTACGTAGCCCGCGAAATTTGAAAATTCACCTTATTTTTTGAACACACCTCGTATATGCTTATTAGGAGGGCGGCCCGAAAACTAGAAAATAGTCCGAGGAAGCTAAATCTAGCGAATAAGGTGCGTAATAAAGCTATTCGAACTTTAATTCATTAGCTTTGGTCATCGCAATAGTAGGTGTGTGAACTGGAACATTGTTTTGATGAAACAACACTTTCTTTTTCGCCAAATGCGGAATTTTTTCCCATAATTTCATCACCAAAACGCTGCAATAAATTAGTATAATATTCGCCGTTAATGGTTTTTTTCCTTTCTGAAGATAATCAATAACAATAGATTTTGGGATGCACCAAAAAACAGACGCCATGATCTTGCCAGTCATTTCAGCTAGCTCACACGCCTTCAGCCGACGATCATTCAATACCATTTTGTAGATTTTCTTAACTGTGTCTGGCAGCTCGTACGGCCTCGTTTAAACTCTACTACCAAATATTTCACAGTCGTAAAAGAAGGAACAGCTAGGCTTTAATATTGCTTGGACTGATACGTTTCAAATGAAAGTATTGAATTACATAACGATAACCAATTTTTCAATGTTTACAAGTTCAGTGAGAACCACTTACTCTTGATGACTCAAATGAAAATACTAAGCAACTAGGCGTCTTAAAACTTAAAACATATGTTTTATAAGGTTGTCACTTTTCACCAAAATATTTTTTGTTTTTTTCAAACTACTGGCACCATCTA
>JAHXMU010000197.1:0-54270 GCA_019455685.1 Philornis downsi
GACATGTGGTGGATCGCCGGCCAAATAAGCAAAGCAAACGATCGCACGCTCTAGCACAGTAAAATTTCAAACGCTCACAAACACAGTCGAAATCTATTAATAGACAGAAATGTTGGAAATTGTTTTGCGCTTTTTTCTCTCATGCAATATTTTTTCTAAATAACCTAAAGAAAACTAACGATAAGATAAACTGTGGGAATTAGCGGCATGAAAGAGGGGAAAGTATAAATCAAAATGTATACTGCTGCGTATTTGAACACCGATGGCTGACGGATTGGAATTGTATAGATAATGCCAGTAATGACAGGCGTACTGTCGGCATTTATAACACAATTAAGATTTATTAGTCGCATAATAGAAGGAGGAAATGGAGATAATGAACTTACTTGAGCAACTACAAATATAACGGCAAGGAATAAATAGAAAATAACTTAAATTTAAATATTAATTAATTAAATTTTTGCATAAAAACAAATTGTCATATATAAAAATAAAAAATAAAATATTCAACTATATTTCAAAAATGAAATAAATGAATAATTTAATAATGACATCAATTAAACTAATAATAACTGCGGTTTAAGAATTGCAGTTATTTTGTAAGTTTAGTACATTTTTTTCGCTGCTATTAATCAATGAGATGAGCCCTATTAAATAGTTAAACTGTTTAATTGTCGTCTTATGTTTTACATAAGAATGTTCGACTAGTAGGTTCAAGTAGATTTTTAATTTTTGATAGAGTTTCATGACATTTTGGCTCAAATCCACGGTGCTTATTATTTATTAACTATAGGGTGGCGCATAAGTAACGTTAAGATTTGATCAGTAGAAGATTTGATCTAAGAAAAGTTATGGGAAATGCCTTGGAAAGAGCACGTCAGGTAGAAGCAAACAATGGGCACCATTTGAAAGATATTATCTTTAAAAAACATAAAGTTAACATATTTCCAAACTATATTCTAAATTTCAATAAATGTCAACGTTAAATAAAAGCAGAAAGACAAAAGTTATACATTGAATAAATTTTAGCGTTACTTGTGCGCTACCCTTTATTTAAGACGAATGGAATTGGTTCTATAATAACGTTATTGCATACTTTAAAGCGTAATATAATTTTTTTTTACCCAACCATTTGAGACATTTAGTTTGCCCGAGCCTACGGAGAGCATCTGAGGTGGGAGAGTTCGTTTCTCTAGAGCCTACTCCTCCATGAGCCCACTTCGCTCTTCATTTAGAACACAAACATCTCCCAAATACATTGCACGCCAATAGTTTTTTGAAAAGGTCGAAAATTACGGCAGCAATTTCGAAAAACGCTCTATTTCCGAGCAAATGCGGTGTTGGTGCTTGAGATACAAAATGGTGTTGAATAACAACTGCAGTCGAGATTGTGCCCCAACCAAATGATATTAAATAATAAAAGTTTCGTTGCATTTTCTAACAAATTTAATACGTAGCTTTTTAAGATTTTCAAAATTTCAAAAAAAAAAAATCCAAAAATTTTGTATTGTCGATTTTTGCAGATAAGATTTTGTTGTTTGATCAAATTCGAAAAATTCATTTTCGAAAAAAATCATACTTTTAATTTTCGAACCTATTGATAGCTAAACTAATTGAGCTAATCATGCCGTCACTAAAGGCCCAAAATTCGTTAGGATAATCGGGAAAATATATAGAATCAAATCAAATATATAGTAATCAAAGTTATGTTGAAGTTTTCCAAGTCGGGTATTTGAACTTTCAATATCGAAATTTTAAAACAACTAAAATCACAATTTTCTTTCTCGTATTGCCTTTTTAGGGTACTACTTATACCATATTCCAGGATTTTTCATAAAAACTTTCAAATAACTTAATTATAGAAGATAAAAAATCACACATATTGATAGCTAAACTAAACTAAACTAATCATGCCGTCATCAAAGGCCCAAAATTCGTTAGGATAATCGAGAAAATATATGCAATCAAATCGAATATGTAATAATCGAAGTTATCTTGAAGTTTTCAAAATCGGACATTTGAACTTTCTATATCGAAATTTTCGAACTACCAGAATCATAAATTTTTTCACGTATTGCCTTTGTAGGGTACTGCTTATATCATATTCCAAGATTTTTCGTACAAAATTTGAAATAATTTAATTTTAGAAGATGTCAATTTTAAACCAGAAATTGCGTCTTCCTTCGAACCTTAATGCAAGTGCAAGTCCTTCAAAATATTCCTCAAAGTATATTTCAAAATTTGTATTCAAACAGTTATTTTTAATCTACAATATAAAAGTTATTTTGTTTAACACACTCTCGTTTAGGCACCTTTTCAATTTCGTATTCTTCGAATCTATGACTCTTCCTCCCAAGCAAAATACTGGTTTTAAGTTATCATTTGTATTGAAGGATTTTCCATTCAAAAAAATGTGCAGGTTCCGAAATGAATAAAAATCCATAGTCAGGATGAATATATTTTGCAAAATAATGTGAAGTCTAGCGTAGTCTTGGTGGAATATAACGCCTGTTAGATATATTAACCTTGCTTTCAGCGCTTCGTCAAGCTCCATCAATTGCTGACAATAGACTTCAGAATTTGTGGTTCGGTTCCTTGGAAGCAGCTCAAGGGAAACTAAATAAGAAAAACAAATTCCATTGCGTCCCATGATTAAAATATGGAAGCTCCTTACATTCATATGGGAAGCTCACATATTCTGTTTTTCGACTTACGGAAAGGAACCTACAATTTAATGATACTTCCGAACATCAGAATGACAAGCTTTTACCAAATTAGTCGCTTGTTTTATTTCTCGAATTGTTCATCAGTCAATGCGCATGGTCGATTGTTCGAAGAAAGCCACTCCCTCAATTCACAAAACTGTCAACATAATCTTTGTTGGAGCGGTTCAACCTTTGATGACGTTTGAGCGTTTTCAGCCTGCTTGCACCAAAATTCCTTTCGGTCGGCATTGTTGTGAAAAAATCCATCTTCTTTGAGTTTAATAAAACAAATTTGTTTCTCCTTGTGTTCTTTGGGCGTGGAGCACAAATATCGAACTTTTTGATGAGTCTAAAAAGTTTCAAATGGGGTTTGAATGCTTTCAATGCGAACTTCCAACTTCCAGCTCCTCTGAAACCTTTTGAATAGAAACGTGTCGGTCTTGCTCGATAACGGCTTTCATTTCGTCTAAATCAACCTCATTTGACACAGGCCAATTCGATCAGCTGTCAACGTGAACTTTCAAGACGTTAAAAAACAATTGAGATAAAACATATTAAAAATAACTAAAGCTCCATCTATGTGAAAAAATTAACCCTATATTATCTCAAAATTTAACTCGTTGTGTTTTACTTTTACCCCTTCAAAATCCCATATTTCCTCTGTCTTTACAGCTTCTCGAAAAGGTAACATTTCAAAAATTGAATTGGAAATAGAAACTGGATTTTTTCTAATTTAATAGAATTTTATTTTGGAAATCGCTGCTAAATTTTGCAAGCATAGCCCCAATTTCCTATGTTCAAAAAGTTTTATCATACAACTTTTCAAAAATGTAAAACTTTTCTAAAATATAAAACTGTAAAAATTGAAAATTTTAAATCTTCATTTATTTCTACATTCCAATAGTTTTATTGACTTCGTATTAAGTCGATATTTGCATTCCTAATCATCAAGTCTCCTTGTGACTCCTTCAAAGTTCTTAACCTTCTCGTTTTGTTAAACATCTCTTATGATATCCTGTCAACTTTATATTCTCACCAGGAAGCCATTTCGTTATTGCTCTAATTTCTGTCAGATTATTTACCTAGCTTATAACCATTTTAAATGAGATTTACATAACATTTAAAAGATCCTGGCAAATCACACAAAAGCTTAACAACTAATGTGTCCATTTGAATAAGAAAGGGCTAAATTGAAACGTCGAAAAACAGCGACAGAGTGAAAAGAACTTTAAAAGGTGAGGCCACATTTCGTTTGGTTGCCATGCTTATTGTTCTCCTTTGTTAGCTATGAATCCTCATGCATAATGCTAAGCATATCCTGGCGAAAAGGTCGAGCGCAAATGGTTTCTTAAACAAAAGCAATCTCGTTTGGATAATGAATGAGGTGACAGACACCGGAAAACAGTGGCGGCGGTGGCAACAATATTCAAATTGTTGCAAAAAATTTGTTGTCGAAAAAAGGAAGGTGCCGACGACACCTTGACAAACCGTTCTCAAGCAATTCGAGGGGTATTGTTTGAGGAACTCCATACAAAGAAGGATTTGGAATAATAAATTCTATACGTTTTAAGATTTCTAATGAAACTTTTTGCAAAGTTTTCGACACTGACGCTTTAGCAAATTTCAAGGCTTTGTTCAAAAGATGAGGAACGGGAGGCGACAATAAAAACAAATGGGGTTGTTAAGTCGAAAATAATTTTTGCGGTTAAGGTTGTGTTTGAAAAATCAATGGCTCATACCAACAAAAATGGTTTTATAACACAAAAAAAAATTGGTGTTGTTTGGGTATCTAAACTGAGATATTCATATGGTGAAAAACTTGTTTTAGTTTCAGATTTTTTTTTTCACTGCTGCCTCCTCTCTCTTGTTCTTTCTCTCTTGTTTGTTGTGTGTGTGTGTGTTTTTTTTTCTTTTCGTGATCTCGCTGCTGTTTGACTCAATGATCTGTTATTTTCTGTTTTAGCGAAATTTGAGCCAATTTTCGATTTGTGTTTGATGAGGTCGATTCTGTTCTGTGTGTTCACAAACGATCAGCAGGAGCGGCATCTAAATTTAAGCGGCAACAGTCGAGGTACTTCAACAGCACCGTCAACGTCACCATGATCGTCATCCTCCGTCTGTCTGTTTTACAACATTGTAGTTGTCGGTGCTTTTGTGTAGAAGCCGACCTTTTTTCCATCAAACTCAAACTGGTTTCGGCATTTTGTCGATGCTGAACCTTCAAAACAAAAAAAAAAATATAGGCTGTACTCGATAAAAATGTGCTGTTTCATGCAGGCGAACACACTCGAAAACCTAAACAACAACAAGCGACGATAACAACACCAACAACGAATACGCAAAGGTAAACAGTAAAAAGGTTGAACAGATTCCAGATTTTTCAATTGTTGTCGATGTACAACAAAAAGGAAAAACCATCTTCATATGTAAATTGGGGCAAGAGGCAACAGCGAGAGATTGTGGAGGGAAATTGTTTGTTTATTTCTCTCGCAACTGAAATATAAATAAACACAAATTGTCGAAAAGTCATCTGGAATACTGAATAAATGGTGTAGTAACACATTGTTGAATTTTAACGCGTTATAAAATATAACGATATAGTTCCGCTAAAGAAAATTAGATTAAGACAGAAAAGTATATTCAATAAGAACACAAGCGTTGAATAGCTGGCACGCTAGAACTTACACTATAACTGCACATCCTAGAGTAAAATTAGATACCCAAGCCGCATTACTATCTCTCCCTCTCTCTCTCTCTCTACAACGATTTTTGTTAAGTCTCAGCCATAGTGATGAACGCTATAGAAAAAATAACACTCTCTCCCTCTCTCTCTCTCTGGGAGCCAAATGATAACATTTTCGTTTAATAGACTCAGGGAAATTTTTCTTGTTTGGCAGAGTTTTACATCGGTTTATGTCCATGCTATTTACCATTTATTACCCACAAAAAAAAAAAAACCAATGACAATAGCTTGTGGAATAGAACCACAGCATGCTTTCAGACATAATGTAAATCATTACATTACATCATGACTTTTGTTCGCATGATATCAGGTTCAATCCCCGACATATCCACTTATCACTATTTGAGCGGCGATAACCTCGATATGTCTGACGAACCCTCCAAATAGTCGAGTAATTGAAGTCTAGTCGATTCTTTTCAAAGTCGTTAAAACTGTAAAACTGTTCTCTTGGCTAAGTCCAAAAATTCGTAGAGTGAGTGCAAGCTCACTAAATGTGAGAAGCTCTCCCAAATGTGTACAGGGTGTCCGTCGGGAAGGTATACTGCTTTGTTTGTTTATAATGTTGGAGTAAATGAAAGAGAATTGATCTTATGTCGATAAATGTTTTATTTAACGTCGGCAACAGACATTAAAACAGAGCAGGACAGATAAATGTCCTGCTCTGTTATCCTCACAAATGCGAGCCCTTTTGAGTACATTTTTCATTACATTCTCACACATTTCACGCGGTATTTCATTAATTTCATCACGAATATTTTGTTTGAGGTGCTCAAGCGTTTCTGGTCTGATTGCATAAACCTTGCTTTTCAGATACACCCACAAAAAGAAGTCCGGAGCAGTCAAATCAGGCGACTGTGTAGGACAATCAACATAACTATATCTTGAAATAACTTGTTGTGGAAAGAGGTCTTGAAGTAATTCCATTGTAATTCTGGCTGTATGCGACGTAGCGCCGTCTTGTTGATACCACATGTTAATCAAGCCCAAAGAATGCAGTTTTGATATTAAAAAGTTTTCAATCATATCACGATATCGCTCCCCATTGACAGTTACCGTTACGTCGTTTTCAATTTCAAAGAACTAATGTTCAATGATTCATCCTGATCAAATTGCTTACCAGACTGTCACTTTTAATGGGTGCAAAGGTGACTGGCGAATAATTTGAGCGGTTTCCACTACCCAGAACCGACTATTCGATTTATTCACATATCCATTCAAATGAAAATGTGCCTCGTCACTCATTATGATTTTTTAATGAAAATCGGGGTTGTAGCAGCTGTAACATCCTATTGACATCTGTACGGCGGCGTAAATGGTCTTGTGGAAGAAGCTCTTGTGTCAACTGAATCTTAAATGGAAACAAATGCAAATCATTGTGCAAAATTGTAGCCAAAGTTGTTCTTTGAAGACGAAGCTCCTGAGCACGGTGTCGAATTGAGGTTGATGG
This sequence comes from Philornis downsi, assembly GCA_019455685.1. Classification (NCBI taxonomy): domain Eukaryota; kingdom Metazoa; phylum Arthropoda; class Insecta; order Diptera; family Muscidae; genus Philornis; species Philornis downsi. The sequence continues at coordinate 6,896 of JAHXMU010000197.1, forward strand.
ATTGTTTATTGAGCAGCAGTAATGTTTTCAGCCGATCTTGCAGTACGTATCTTGCAGACCTTCTTTCTTCGAAATCATTCACTACACGATAAATAGTGCGTCTTGTTGTCACGTTGTTTCTCCCAAAAATTTCACGTAACTTTCTCATCATCACAGTAACCGAAGATTGATTTTGATAAAATGTTTTAACGATTAAAATACTTTGATTTATCGAATATTTTTCCATAATAAATTCGCCACGTTTCTACTTCACGACAGCCAAATATGAACTGTCAAGACTAATGTTTACCAAAATGGCGGCAACATAAAGTAGTATACTTTTCCGGACGGACACCCTGTAATACGAGTTCATGGGCTGTAAGGGAATTTATGTATACCAAACATTGGAAATATTTAGATTGCTTAAACCTAGGAAAAGTATCTGAAGTGAGCGATTTGAAATTTCTACATTTCGATACTATGGCAAGGCGCTACAAAATTTACACTCATCAGTGGGAAAATCTGATTGATTTCATGACTTCATGCACGAGCTCTGGGGCAAAAACAACCGAATAGATGTGGGGGTTTGACAAAAGAAAAAAATAGCAAATCTTGCTTCTGATATCCATGGCTCTCATGATCCTCTTTCGTACTGCAAAATCTACTCACATCTCACACTATGAGAAAAGGAACATTTTAAAATCGGATTACAGGTATTATTGATTCAAAGGACTATTGATCAATAATTAATTAATCATTTTAATTAATAAATTTACAAATTAATTAATTAACCAACCAACCAATTAATAAATTTAGCAATTTATCAATTTAGCAATTTATCAATTTAACAGTTTATCTATTCATCAATTCATTAATTTATCAATTCATCAGGTCATCAATTTATCAATTTAACAATTTAAAAAATTATTAATCAATGGACCAATTAATCAATGAAACAATGAACCATCAATTAATAATTTAATCATTTAATCAATCGATTAACTGATGCAATCAATAACCAAGGTAAATAATTGGTGAGATTTTCCATTTCTAACAGTTTTTCCTTAGCTAATCTTCACAAATTTCTATAACAACTGTTCTCTTGGAGTTGAAATAATTTCATGACATTTTGGTCATTTTTCCAATTTTTTTTTTTTTTTTTGCTCTGAAGGAAGCGGTCCCCAAAAGCTTTCGATATTATGCACAATCCATCTTCATTTTCACTACACTGCAACCTGTTATCTGTGACCTCTACTTTGGTCATCCCCAACAACATTCCCAATCCATTCCAGATATCTGCAATATGAATATCGATGATGATGATGATGACGATGATGATATTGCAAAAATGATGGTGAATGATGGTTTTTGCCGTCGTTTGGGGTCGTGCCGGAAAAGGTTTCATTTAATCAAGTTGAAGTTTTTCGACCGGGGGTTGATTGGATCCGGTCCAGTCATCAAACGCTCCATTGATTTTGTTGAGTTTAAATCTATTTGGAAATTATCATTGGAAACATACGCGTTGAAATTGCATTTGCTTCACAAGTTTTGCTTCTCTTGGGAAGCGGGCGGCAAGCAAAAAAGTTTAAAGTAGAGCCATTTCTGAATCCCGCTGGCAGTGAGTGAAAATGAGTACGTGCCGCATGCAATATGGTTTCAGCCAGCATTGATTGGTTTGTTATGGTGTTTTTGCCTCAAAATTGTCCAAAATATGGTTTTAAATTGTAATGATGAACGATAGAAATGGATGAATGAATGATGATGAAAACGTATTTGAAAGGATGATGAAGGATTGCCAAAGGATGGGTTGCATTGCGAATGAATACGGATGGATTGTGTGGCTTGTACGATGGTTGTTGAGTTGGTTTTGCGGAATGTTGTGTACCGGTGTCTACGAGTAATGCTACGTGTTTTCCAAAACAAAGTGTTAAGTGGTATTTGTTCAGTCGCAGAAACCGGGGGGAAAAATTGTAATGAAAATGGACAGGGCAGCTTGAGTTTTTCACGCTAATTTACAATCCGGTTTTTTCATAGCTTCAACAATAGGTTGTACATTTTTTAAATTTCATATATAACACACAGAGCAGGAAAAATCTTACCCTTATACTACAACCTCAAAGGGGCACAACTAACAAAAATCCGCTTTAAGCTCAAAGCAGAGGTGGTTGGAAAATCTCACCCACCAACGCTCTTCCAGCTCATATTCTTACACGAAATTCAGCAAATATTTGAACTCATTTCATACATTCCGACAGAAATGGGGGTTGATGGCGAGTCTACTTTGAAATATATTGGGAAACGGCAAACTTATTTGCTGTAACAATTTGTTGCCAAAAATTAAATTTCCTCGGTACTCCTTCCCTGCCTCTATAAGGACAGCAACAAAATAGTGTTGCCCCCCCATTTGAAAAAAATCAGTCCCCAGAGAATTTTCAACTTAAACACCAATAACACTGAAATACGACAGGATGAACATGATAATGACTTGTCACTTGGCTATTGCTCAAAAATGGGTTATAGCAGTAATTGACAGTCGAATCCTTTTTTGTTGTTGTTAACACACAAGTTTCTTTAATGATTGATGATGTGTAAAGAAAATAACAGAGAAATTTCGTTGGGCGAGGGAGCACAAACATTTAAAACTTTAAGAGATTTAGGATTTGTGTTTTCCAAGTCATTGCCCCTTTGTGTGATGCCATAGGTTGTCTGTTAATTGATTGATGACTTTCAAAAAGGAAAAGGATTCAAAGAAATTAGTGGCAGATTTGAAAATTTAAAATAAATGTTGAATTGTATTAAATTTAAATTTAAAAGGTATTAAAAAAATAGCAAAAATAGTAACAAATGAAATCCTTGGCCTTGGTATAACCAGGGATCGTTTTTTTAGCGGGATTGATTTATATGTTTCTAGGAATTTCCGGTATATGAGAAGACTACCTACCCCGACATATACCATCTGTCCTCAACATCATCAAAACCTTGACAATATAACACTTTGCCAACATTATTGCTGAGCTCTTCCTAAACGAAGGATACAATTTGTTGGTACTTCCAACTACTGTATAGTATTATAATATTTTATATCTGCGTTGTTGAAAAGTAACCATTATTTACTAAATTGTATCTCTTCTTAACTTCCAATCGGAGAAACATTAGACATTTATTGTTTCCAAGGTTAGTTTGGAATATGCATATGGTAGTTATTAGAAATAGGGCACATATTTAGAGTATTCAAAGCCAAAAGCTGACAAAACATACGAAACCATGCGCCGATTTTTCAAAAAAAAAAAAAAAAAAAAAAAATTAAAATGGCTTTGTGTTGATTACACTTAAATTTGAAAATAATTATAACAGGAATTTCGACTAACATGGCGTGTACGCGAGCTAAGAAGGATTTTTTTTTTGCAGGAAAATAGGGTAAAAAGGGGACTAAAAGCATGCCATTGTCCAGACCAAATGATCGAAACTAGAATTATGAAATTAGCTGGATACGTTTAGTTATCAACATAAATTTCGAGGGTAAATCATGGTATCATAACATAGGACAAGCCGCTGAAACTGAAATCTCCAAAAATAAAACTTACTTTCCCTTTGCTACATAGGCACGAGTTGTAAATAATGTTGACAAATGCGTTCCTAGGGGGTTATACGGGGCAGAAAAGGGGCACAAATTGCACCATCGCCTACAACAAATGGCTACAGCGGAAATCATTAAAACTAAAGCGCAAGCGAGGGATGGTAAATTATGTTTTAGGAACTAAAACAGGGAACAAAGGGGATCAAAATAGTACCAGATGAAACAAGTGAAACTAATATTAAAAAGTTAAATCATGGTACCATAACATAAGGCAAACCGATGAAACTGAAATCTCCGAAAATAAAATTTACTTACTTACGAGTTGTAAATAATGTTGACAAATGCGTTCCTAGGGGGTTACACGGGGCAGAAAAAGGGCACAAATTGCACCATCGCCTACAATAAATGGCTACAGCAGAAATCATTAAAACTAAAGGGCAAGCGAGGGATACTAATTCATGTTTTAGGAAGTAAAACAGGGAACAAAGGGGATCAAAATAGTACCAGATGAAACAAGTGAAACCATTATTAAAAACTTAAATCATGGTATCATAACATTGGACAAACCGCTGAAACTGAAATCTACTTATACAAAAATAAAACTTACTTACGAGTTGTAAATAATGTTGACAAATGCGTTTTTTGGGGGTTATACAGGGCAGAAAAGGGGCACAAATTGCACCATCGCCTACAACGAATGGCTACAGCCGAAATCATTAAAACTAAAGCGTAAGCGAGGGACGGTAATTCATGTTTTAGGAAGTAAAACAGGGAACAAAGGAGACCAAAATAGTGCCAGACAAAACAAGTGAAACTATTATTAAGAACTTTGAAGAGAAGCATAATGCTCATGGGGGATGTGAAAGGATTTTTACTGAAAATGCCATAAGCACGGTAATAGAAATTGTACCATCGTTTGAGAAAAAGGCTGATACTGGAATTACTAGAATTAAGGAGATAAACAATAAAAAAAGGGGAATAAAATGGTACCCAACTGGAACCAACAACTAAAGTTAAACTGAACTAAATTAAATTAAATTGAAATAAAGTAAACCCAATTAATCTAAATTAAATTAAATTAAATTGAAATAAAGTAAACTCAATTAATCTAAATTAAATTAAATTAATATAAACTGAATTGAATTGAATCAAGAGTGCGGATATAGTCGAAATACCAAAATGGCTGGACATGAAATCATCTAAATTAAGCGGTTATTTCTCCTACGGCGCAAGACACAAAACACTTGTCTTATTTATGCCTTTCACAAACAAACTAAACATGCTATGTGGATAAAACCGTCAACATATCTTCGAAACGAGTGTACCAACATAAAAAAAAAAAAAAAAACTTTGTAGAACTTAGTTCGACAAGCGCAAAATGTGTGTCAAAACTGAAAAAATTCGGTAGAGCGTGACGGAAAATATGAATATACGAATATATGGATTAAATCTGTCGTTCGGAAGGGAGCTACGAGAAGGGGTGTGGTTACTTCATCGACTTTTATCAACGAAAAAAAAAACGAAATTTCTACAAAATGGTATGGAAGGATGAATAGCTGGGGCAATGGTATTTCTCTTCATTTATAGAACTTAGCTTGGCATATGCAAAATGTGTGCCTAAATTGAATATGAATATACGAATATATGGGTTAAATATGTCGTTCGCAAGGGGCGTGGTTACTTGAGCAATTTTTCTCAAGTTATGCCATATGAACATCAATCAATATAAAGGATGAAATGTCAGCCTAGAAAGATTGAATTTCCAAAATGACTTAATTTGTATGATGGTGTCAGAATGGGCGGGGGCCAAATCTGTCCATTTTCACCCTGAGACCCTAATTTAACAAATACTTAAACTTCAGTAAATTTGAAAATAGATTAACCGAATGAATGGTACGAACCTAAGAATTGATGGATTTAAGGGATCATTTGTACAGGAAATACCAGGAACGGCGAGATTGATTGATCTATTTTGTTTATATTTTAAAAATACAAAAATACAACTATAAGACAATACAATCGATAAAAATATAGATTGCTGCAGCCTATGAATTAGAAATTTCTGGAAAAACCTGAATTTCAAAAATCGATCAATTTGTATGAACAGTACCAGGAAGAACGGGACGATATAGCAAATCCACGATCCTCGAACACGATATAACAAAAAATTGGATTGTTCTAATTTTTTTATGTTTCATAGCGTTTTACGAAAGTTATTTTAGCTTGCACTCCGGCAGTCAGAAAAGTTAGGCACACGCGTAATGAAAGAATTTAAACGTTATTTTTCCCTTTAACTGCTGGAATATCAAAATTTAAATTTTTTGAAAGAGTCTGTTATAATTTAGTCAATTTCCATGCATGTCATAAATTTGAACTTTAAACTTTTTGGGCGTTTGTAATAACAATTGTTTGAGAAATTTTTTTGTATCATCCACTGATTGCTTTTTTAATAAGAATTGCCCCGAAAAACTGTTAAGCATATTTGTGATATTAATCTTCGACTGTATAATATGTTATACCCCAAAACACAATAATAAATCACGTTTAATAGCTTTTTCGGCCAGAACCTATGCGCCATGGAAGAGTTGTTCACATGTGCTTTTACTGTCTCGAACAAAAATTTGAAGTCCTTATCCCCCACGCGATGCCCTTTCCTTCTCTCTCACTCTCTGAATCAATGTCAAGAGCTTTAGTAAGGGACCACCGCTACCTTACAAGGGTAATAGATTGCAGTCTATATTTTTGTTGTTTTACTTGATCCCCTTTGGATATTCACTGGTATCATACGTGGCATCGTTAACATCACTTGCAACATTAACACTTCATCTGGGGCAATACTGAAACACCAAGAATAAAAAAAGGCAACACCCAACACGTAACAATAAACGATGGAATGACAAGGAAACTCGCATGTACAATAACGTCGAACAGATCCTTGCTTTCGTAGCATTCGTGCAACGTGATTATCCTTTTGCAGTGATAATACTGCAGTGTGTTGCTTTGTTGTTGTTTTTGTTGTGCTGTCGATTGCATTTTAACATGCAGTTAACTTCCTTTCTGTTTTCCCTTTTGTTTTGATTGCCTGCGTTATTTATCTACAAGGTGAAGAGGGTTAGTTCAGTATGGAGTTTGTCTGCTCATCGTTTAGTCTGACTGTCTATTGGCAGAGTTGACGGTGTTGCTGGTTGCCTGCTTTCTACTGTGAGAATAGATGTCCTTCCTTTTCTAACACTATTTATCTGTCCAATCTGCTTGACCTCTTTGCAGGTACCTCCGGCTATTATTCCCTAGTTACACCCAACCTTGGGCTCAGTGCTCTATGTCCTTCACTCTCTGCGGTCTCCACTTTGTTAGTCCTTCGCCTTTTTTTACTATTTCCCGGCGTCGGTCATACTATTCATTCTCAGATTCTTCCGTCCCGCTACTTCTAACTAAATACATCCTTCCTCTTGTACCTAAGAGTGTTTCCTCATCCTGTTGTACCCCACCATGCCCTTCCGTTTTTCTGCTGTTCTCTAGTTTCGACCTTCTCCTCCATTTCCACGCTACAAGTTATCCCCATTTAAATGCTGCTGATGTTGTTTACTTCGCATTTTCCTTTCATGTTTTCCTATTTTCATTCACAGTATAAAATTTCATTCAATTATTTGCCAAACCTGTGTATGTGAGTCACTCAATCCATTAATTTCGTTCTACCCCCGTACTTCTCTATTTTGTTGTTTTCCATTTGATCCAGCGAGTAGTGTCATCCTCATCGTCATGTCAGATAGATTCGAAATAAAAAGTGCTTACACTCCAATGAATGTATCTGCAGCATTGCCTCTTCGCTCTTTTTGACGGTTGAAGGAGGTGAGGGGAGCAAAAGGATACACGGCAAGGACGATAATATAAAGGTTCAAAAGTAATGGTGTGTTATGTTGTGATTTTTCGTGGCTGCGACCGAATGTGGCAGCACTTGATTTTGTTGCATGTTGTACGTGTCTGATTTAACTCATTGTTGCAACACAGCAATAAACTGTGGTAGGACTATTCGCTTTATTTGGAGTAATTATTGTGCTTTGATTAATAGGACCACTGTACACTCGGATTGTCGAATTAAAGCGTGGTCGTACTTCTGTCACTGGAGACGTTTTTATGCAGGGCAGCCCAAGATAGTGATTACATAGTAATGCTACTCACTTTGAAGTAACCTGGACCCTTTGCAGAATATCTCAAGCAGCTCACGACTTGCAACCTTTGGGCTAGTATTTCTTAGTAGTAGCTATAGTGAGAAGACAACTAATCCGAGTAACCTAAATTGCATGCTGACAGCTATAAATCTTTGTCAAGTATTCGCATGCGATTTGGATGTGGAGGTCTGATAAACCAATCAAATAATCTGAATGAAAATTAAGAAAAGAACACCACAAATATTGACGAACTCCCAAACAAACACACCTCGAATATCCGCATTTCTTGCGAAAAATGTGGCTTTTTTCGATTTGTGGATCCAAGAGAGCATAAATACATTCCGTGAGTGCTTTGAAGCGTACGAAACCTATCTTGGCCACAGCATTAGAGTTATTCTGGTAGATATTATTGTGCATACTTTGATATGAAAACCGCGTTCAGACAATCCTGGTATGATCTTTTTACGATTCTGCATAACGCATCAGCCAATTGTAACGAGTGCTCTGAGCTGAACGTTGTAAGCTGGCACACCAACTTTTTAGGCTGAAGAAACGGTTGAATTAAGAGCGAGACAATGAAGATAAAGAAAGGTGTCGAGACAGATGTGAAGCCCCAGAAGTTCTACAAAATGATTAAAAGCAATGCTTACCAAAAAGAGCCTCTTCCCTGTAAGGATATAAATGAAAATCAGGTCACATATACGCAGAGAGCACTAGAATCATGGAGAGAACATTTCTATAAACTACTACAAGGCTTAGGAACAACAAATCTGTATGAGTTGATGGCTAGCCAGTAGAACTACGTAAGACCGATAGCAAAGAACTGATGATCATGATAATGATTTGGCTCGACGAATGCAATTCCTATAACTAGAATTCAAGTGTATTGTGTTCTATGTTCAAAAAAGCAAAAGCTAAATTTATCAGTGCGGCTTTAGGTAACTCACTAGATAATCCTACTATGGTTAATCCTGGAGAAGACCCAACAACAGATCGACATATGTCAGTTATACACCGGCTACAACCCGGTACAGCAAACATTGTATGAAACCACGATCAAGTTTGATGTAGCTGTGAAGCTTGTCCGCTATAGAAGGAAGACACTGACCGAAATGAAATATTCCGTAAAGATAGACAAAAACCTTAGTGAGCCATTTACACTAAACGGAGATTTTGACAGGGTAACAGCCTGTAGTGTGACCTCTTTAACATTTTACTGAACATGATTATAAAGCTGCAGTTAACACTACTGGTATTATATTACCCAAAAGTCATATACAACTTGCGGATGCTGATGGTGACATTATCGGCTGACCGACGAAATGTCACAGAAAACTGTGAAATGTTACTGCAGTCTTCCCAAGCATTGGTTCTCGCGGTAAACGAGGACAACTCAAAGTTATTTGTATCGATGAAAAAGATATGATATGATATGATTATGATTATGGATATGATTATGAAGAAGCTGCAGTTAACAGGGCTGGCATTATATTCCACAAAAGCCATATCGACTTGCGTATGCTGATGACGACATTCTTGTCTGATCGAAATTATTGACTGATCGACATTATTGGCAGAAAACTACGAGATCTCACTGTTGTTTTCCCAAGCATCAGATTTCGTGGTAAACGAGGACAAACCAAAATTATTTTTATCGATGAAGAAGAAGCCTATTCCATGTACACGTCGACAACTATAACTTTGTACTAGTGGATGAATTCGTCTACCTCGGCTCCGCTATGCTGTCAGCCCTATCCCGACCGACGAAAACTAGACTGTGCCGTACATTTGTTGCATCTGTATAGAGTCCTGGCTTATGACACAAGCGGATGAATCACTTTTATAAGTCTTCAAGAGAACAATACAAATGAAAATATATGAAGGGTCCATATATTTTGGGGAGTATTTCCTTAGCAGCGACGACGTTGCCGATATGCATCGAAACACAGCGAAGGCTATCGCAGGCGGATGAGCCCGAATGCTTTAGCAAAAAAAGTACTCGATAATGGACTCAATGGATTGCGCTGAAGAGGATAACCAAAACTCCGTTGGAAAGACCAGGCTATCAAAAGCTAATCTGAAGAGTTGAAGAAAAAACGTAGAAGGAAAAAACACTTGGACTATTTTCTACAGGCGCATAATGTACGAGTATAACAATGTCTTGTTTGGTTGTCCCTTAGTAAATAAGTTCAGTTGCTTTGTCTATTTGCAGCGTACTTTCATCAATGAAAATGGTTTTATGTAAACCAAAAAATCCGCAGTATGTTCGTTACCAATAATATGGGATACCATGTTTGGTAACAAAAACGGGGAAAGAAGGAATTAAATATTTGTCTAAGATATCACATTTTTCACTTACTAACAAAGAGCGTCTTCCTATTTGATGACCGAATTGGAGCGTAGTCGTACATCAAAAAGTTAGGTTATGATGTGTATTGTTGGCTGCAATTTGGTTGCCTAAGATTATCTATATAGAAAACGACAGACCAACAATTAAATTGACGAATTTAAGCGTAGTCGTACTTTCATTTACGAAAATGTTTGTGTAGGATAAGACAAAACTGTTCGTTAAAAAAAATGTTCGTTATACTAAGCTGCAGACTAAGTTGTAACCAAAACCAGAAATTTCCATTATATCCCTTGATTGGAGTATAACTCATGCAGAGATCGCGACTAAGGCGGACATCAGTTTAGTTTGAATTGAACACATCAAACAAATGCCTTTTTCCAAACCACTGTTTCACACAGCTTACATTTGGTCGTCCTGATACATGCTACAAAGTGATGGTACATTCTCTTTTCTCCTCCCTCTGTATCTCTCCATCCCTGTTTCTACTGCAACGTGTATCCTTTATATTATCCCTGCAATGCAATTTATATTTGTCAGCAGATATCTCTTTTGGATTTTGTAATGCTGTGGCAATGTTGATTTCGATTCGATTCGTTTTGTTCTTTTTTTTATTTACATTTATTCAAAAGCTGCTGCTGCAATTTGTTAGAGTAATGGTCATTAGCTTTAGATACGTTTTTCGGGTTTCGCCATTTTATTTGCTTTTGTTTTTATAAAGCAATTTAATGCCAGAATGATGGCAGAGGAATTTTTATCACAGTCGCCAAATGAAAATGAAGGGTTGTTGGTGGTTTATTGAATTACGGCGGGGATAAATAAATTAACAGGAGAAGAGGACTTATTCCATACTCTGTGCTCATATAAACGGATTGGCAAGGCAATTTAATCGTATGGACAAAAATGCCCAGCTAAACAAGGATGCCCATTAAAACCTTGTTAACATACCGCAAAAGCTATCAGGGCAATAAATGCTAGGAATTGTAGCGTTTGTAAGTAAATAAAACTACACTGGCTTTGAGGTATGCCGTTAAATTTGAGTGATTAATTCTACAACAAAGTGATGAAATCTATCAGTGAGCTGCTTTATTTAAAGTTAAAGCAAGATTTACTGTTGTTAACAAATGACTTTAATTCAGCCCAGTTCGTCTTAAGACTTTCTATTGAACAAAATTTTTCCGCAATTGCAAATATTTTTTGTTTTCTAAAAACCATACGAAATCCCTGTCTCCGCTCGTTCGTCGAAATCAAGCCGGATCGTACTGTCATCTGTAAAATATTTTATGGTTAAAAACAAGAATAAATACAAATAATATATATAAGGTACATTGTAAGTAATCGATTATCGTTTTCAATAGATGGACATAATATTCTATATCTCACATTGCATAAGAGCGAAAAAATGATGTCAGTTTAGAGACAAAGGGAATCCTTCCAGAACAAGCAGGCACTGCAAAAGCAAATTCCTCTGCCAGAAAACAAATCCATTTGTCTTCCACAAATGGGATATGAGAGAAGTTTTCAAAGTCCCCGAATTTACAAGCGTTTAAATTCACTGAAAGAGAACTAGTGTTTAATGAGGACTCACAAAGTCTAAACATGTCGATAGCCCTTTACTAAACAAACTGTTCGATACCGATATGACCGCCACTCTAAAAGTGGTTATATCGGCGCTCAAGCCCTCGTTCATGGTCGCTTGTACTAATAGTCGATCCACGATTTGTAAATCTGCTGGTGATCACAGCTTTTTTTTTTTTTTTTTGCATCCGACACTTTTGTTTTACTTTTCTTTTTCTATGAATGATACGGCAAAATAATAGTTTAAAGAGGCGCCTTTCTGGGATTGACTTTGAAGGCGTCTAATGGAGATAATGTAGGAAACCTCTCATTGATAAAACAAGCAGACAAAGCAATTTCACAGTCCAATCTACTCTTCTAAATTCAAATTTATAGAATAAATTTTGAATTTTGTTAATTGATTTTGTCATAATAATAATAATAATAAAGAACAATAAAAATAATCGATTTTATAAGCGATCGTCAACACGTTTTCTCCGAAAAAATGTCAGGAAAATATTAAATGCAAATGTCAAAAGTTCACAGGTTTAATCGATTTTTGCTACACAAATAACTTCTACTGTGATTATAATCATTTATAAGGCAAAAGAAAACATTATTAAAATTTTTTCACTTTATACACTTATTTATTTATAATCTTCTATTTCCCGAAAATTAGCCGAATTAAACTGACTTCTTTCCTTTCTAAGACTCTATCGCCACCTATCGTACACTATCCTATTTGCTTCGAAAAAGTTTTAAGGAAAATATCAAACCTGATTGTTTTTCCTCTTCTACTATGGTAATAACCAAAACAAGGTTTTGCAATTTCTTGCCATTGTCCATAAATCTATTATTTTTGCATGACAGTTAAATGTTTTATTCAGCATCGTCAGAATGATCCTATTTAGAGAAATAGGCAGCGTTTTGTTCGATAATGTTTCGCCATGTTTAAAAAGGTTCTACAATGCTACAATGCTATCTTCCCTTGGGGCGAAATTTTTATAAGCAAAAACATTCATTATAGACAGGAATAGGTGATAATCACCTGGTGGAAGTTCCGGACTATAAGGATGGAGTTTCTAGCGAGTCAGTACTGATATGTACGAGGTGTGATCAAAAATAAGCGTTATTTTTAATTTTTTCAAACGTATTTATTTATTTAACAATAACTATCTTGTCCTCTTCAAAGTAATCCCCCTCAGATATAATACACTTATGCCAGCGTTTCTTCTAATCCTCGAAACACTTCTAAAACGTGCTTTTTGGTATCGCTAACAGCTCCTGTTTCGATTTTTCTTTTATCTACTCAATCATAGCAAAACACTTTCCTTTCATCGGTGTCTTCAGTTTTGGGAAGAGGAAAAAGTCAGCGGGGGCCAAGTCCGGTGAATACGGTGGTTGAGGCATGATTGATGAGCTGGTGCGTTATAATGGTGCAGAATCCATGATTGGTTTTTCTACAATTCTGTGCATTCCTGACGAATTGCTTCGCGCAAACGGCGCATAACTTCAAGGTAGTATTCCTTATTAACCGTACGACCTTGTGGCAAGAATTCATGATGCACCACGCCATTGCAAACGAAGAAAACAGTGAGCAAAACCTTCACATTTGACCGAGCTTGATGTGCTTTTTTCGCTCTTTTGGAAGCTTCCATTGGGATGATTGGCTTTGGTTTCAATGTCATAGCCATACACCCATGATTCGTCAACAGTTATGACCTTTTTGAGGAAATCTGGATCGTCGTTGAAGACGTTCAACAGTTCCAGAGCGATATCCATGCGACGTTGTTTTTGCTCAAAATTTAGCGATTTTAGAACAATCTTCGCTGCCGCACGTTTCGTGCCTAAAACATCCGTAAACATTGCTTGGCATGAGCCGAACGATATGCCAACATCATCAGCAACCTCTCCAATAGTGATTCGACGATTACCCAAAATCATTTTCTTCACTACTTCAATGTTTTCATCGTTTGTCGACGTGCTCGAGCGACCAGGACGAGCATCGTCATCGACATCTTCTTGGCCTTCCTTAAACCGGTTATACCACAATTGAACTTGTGTTCTTCTGCTCATAGTAGACTCGCCAAACGCGACAGTCAACATTTTAAATGTCCTTGCACATTTCATTTCATTTTTTACACTAAACTTAATACAGTTTCTTTGATCCATTTTTTCGAATAGTAAAAATTCGAAGAGCACACCAAAACACGACTAACCATTTTATCTGTCAAAAACAAACTGACAATCCAAAATGGCTAATATTGTCAACATATATAACAAACATGTGTACCAACATAACGAAAAAAAAAAATGCGAAAATCGAACATACATAACTCACGAAGATTAAAAATAACGGTTATTTTTTGATCACACCTCGTATGACCTTTTGTTGTCCTAATAGTAGTGACATAGTAGATGATAGTCTGCCAATGCTGCCTATGGTCGGACTTGATAATTTCCACTATTTTGTCCATATTTTGGATAATTGGATAATTGAACTTTTGACATCAATAAAACCGGAATGGCACCGACGAAAGCAATATTGTGCACGATTGGATGTTACATTGTCAGGACTTGCTTTTTCGCCTTTTGTCGAAGAACAACTTCTTGCTGGTGTCCATTTTTTGGACGACTGAGAGGTTTTTTTGGCTACGAAATCTTAGCATATCCTGTCTAGCATAGCCCTGTGAAGAGTGATACAGATTACTAGTTTCTTTTTATTATAACATGTCTATGATTCTTTCATCAAAAGGCGAACCTTTACTATTCCACGGTTTATTATATGTATCTATTCAATAAAAATGTTCGGCTTTTCTATGATAAATTTGCTTTATGAAATTCCAACTTCATTCATCCCTTTTTACGGGTTTGGCGTCAACAAAATTTAGATTTAATTAAATAAAAACCAAATAAAAATCTTGTAAACATTAACGAAACAACGAAACAACCGTAACATTTCCTCTTATGTAACCGAAGGAAACACCCCCTAAAAAGGGTCATAAAACGCCCACACAATCAGCGCAGCCCGATAGAAATTCACATCAAAAACAAAATAAATAAATCACCAGCCAACCATCTGAGGAAAACGGAGAATATTAGAGGAGTATTCTTTAAACATTTAATATTTAGCCGTAACAATCTATCAGCCCCTAAAAATCCCATCAAATCGATAGATAGGTCTGTGTATTTTTCCTCCTTCCTTTAATTTTTTGAATTTGAAAATTTATGACTGATTATTAGTTTTTCCCTGGAATTTATGGGAATTTGCACATTTTCAAGGGTGTTGAGAGTGAGAGAGAAACTTTTTCTTGATGTTCCTTTCACTTTTCGACGATGAAAACGGAGCCAATGGTTCTTTATTAAAGATCTTCTGTTGATATGTGTTAATGGCTTTCTTTCAAATATAACGATGTGGACGATAACGCTAAAATTTTGCTTTTCGAATACAACCGCTTGGGAGTTTTTCAATTTTATTATTGTTTATTGTATTGATGGGTTTTCTGTGTTCTTTGTAAATGATAGGTGGTAATTGGAATATGTTGTGTTGGAGTAAAATGATTAATTAGCTGTGTTACACAAAACAGATAACATATTATAAAAACACTTTATCAAACATGGCAGATGCACATCATGGTTTAAGAGCCGAAAATGTAACAGTTTATAATGGATCTGATTGAATTTATGTTTGCACTTAAACCGTCATCTCTTTATATTCAAAAATTCATCTGGACCAAGCTTAGTGCTAGTAGTAGTAGTTGTTGTTGTTTGAAATGGTTTGATTTCAAATGAAAGAATTTAATTAAAAGCTTACAATCCTTAAATATTGACCAGAACAATTTTGTTAAAAATTTAGTTTAACTGTAACAGTTTTGCAAAATGTTTCTCTGTCGTGCATGTGGTCGCAGGTACGAGCGATACAACCGCCAAATCTCGAGTCGAGTAATCGATGTGTAGTAAAACCTTCCCTTTTACTGAATTTGATAACGGAATCCATGTAAGCGTTCACTGAATATAAGAAGTTCTCCCATATCCCATCTGTAGGAATGCAAGGGAATTTTGATTTTTTTTTGTTTCAAATATTTAACTATTCTGAATTGCGATCTACAATGTTGGACAATATAAGGTATAGTAATAACAAAATCCATTATTGTTCCAATAGATGGTTATGCAAGTGCGATGGAATTGCGCTAAATGGCTTTAGAAAGATACGATTTCTTACTTGCAACAATACTCAGAGATGTTTCTGACTGTTTGGCGCAATATTGTTGTTGACGTGCTTTTTTCGGTCTTGGTTCTTCTGGACGCTTCCATTGGGATGATTAAGCTTTGGTTTCAATATCATAGCCATACACCCATGATTCGCCACCAGTTATGTCCTTTTTGAGGAAATGGATCGTCGTTGAAGACGTTTAACAGCTCCAGAGCGATGTCCATGCGACTGTGCTTTTGCTCAAAATTTAGCGATTTTGGAACAATCTTCACTGCCGCACGTTTCATGCCTAAAACATCTGTAAACATTGCTTGGCATGAGCCGAACGATATGCCAACATTGCAATATGCAATATTGTTTGGGAGCGCCTCCCTTTGCTGGTACAAAGAGAAAATATGCCATAGTTTACAGTTTTTCCTCGACAAAGGCGAAAACAGAAGCCAGGTGCTTAAAAACGTGAATTGTGTTTATTTTCCTAATACTATAACAGCTACAATAGTGTTTATGATCCTAATGCTAGAACATCAATTTTGTTTTGTCGAGTCCGTTCCGGTAATTTTGACGTCAAAGTAGCCTTCCTTTGACGTCAAAATTGGCGAAAATATGGATAGAATAATGGAGATCGTCAAGTCAGGCCACCAAATAAACACGGTTTCGATTGTCCGGAAGCTAAAAATTTTGCAGACAACCCTTTTGCAAGTATTTGAATATTGCTGGATACAAAAAGAAGTTTGATGCCGGGCGATTTAATGCAAAAAAGACATCATGTACCGAATTGCTCATCGGCGAATCAGTGTTGAATCGCAACAAAATAGACCAATTTCTGAAGCGGATGGGAAATGATGATTAAAAATTGGTCATTTACGGCAACGTAAAGCCAAAAAGGTCCTGATTTCAACACAGCGGGCCAGCACAAGTGGTGGCGAGGCCATTATTAATGATCTGGAGGATTTTTCTGTGTTTAATGGGATTGGCAGATAGTCATCTAATGTTGCTCTCCTCCAACCAAAACCTTAGCTCAGGCTTGTAATCTCAACTATAGGACCGTCTGAAGGAAGCAATCACCCAAAAGTTGTCAGCTTTGTGCAATAGGGTAGGAGTTGCATTCCATTAAAACAACGCTGGAATGTGGTCAAATCTGGCAAATTTGGCACACATCATGCGTTTGTTGAAGGCATTTCTGAGAATGGATGTGGAGTTATTTTCGGGTCTGAACATTGTATCCAACATATTTTAATGTTGCCTGTTTATATCGTAACGCTTATTCCTTGTGGGGAACCTTGGGATCCTTAAATTACTGCAATCCAATAATAAACAACTTCAAAATTGTACCAAGCTCATTAAATTTCGCAAAAGAAAAAACCTGGTTTATTCGGTATAACGAAAATTAAATATTAAAACATAAAAGTATCTCTTTGAGATGAATGAACAACTCGGTTTTATCTGGGGAATAAAAGTTTTTAGAAAAATTATTCCTAAATTTCGCGTGCCAATATATGGCCAAACTTTTGCCTGCATAGTAACTCCTTTTAAAACACCTATCAATTATTTAAACATCGATAAAATTGTCCAAATGTCCCAAAGCAAAGCTTGAGTCGCCTCCAAGCGAATTGTTACTTTCATTTAATACTTTTTACTTCTAATTGTTTGCTGGCCCCTTATTCACATAGCCATAAAAGAGATGGTAACGAAATGCTTCCAGACGACCATCACCGCCCATTCCAACCGTCCACCCACCCCGCCCACAACAAGCTGAAGACACTTGAGCACATACGTCAAAAAGTACTTGACTCAATGCGACTCGACACATTCGATTCTAACCCGTCGAGTCGAGTCATTGACATCAATAATGCATTAATTTTTTTGTTTTTGTATTTTTTGCAATAGGCCTCAGAGGTATTGAAACTAATACCACGCATGAAACTCACGTACGGAGGAATAGACGATGACAAAAAAATGAAAACGTTCAGCTGAAAATGATAAAACAAGAAAAAGACAACCGTAAAACAGCCCACGTTATTCAATAGTCTCTTACAAAGAACGTATGTTTGGTTTACGTTCCAAAGAAACGGGTAAACAAAAAAAAACTTGCGAATAAACGTAAAAAAGAGCAGAAATTATAAGACAAAAAGTGACAATAAAACACTTTATGGCAAGAAGACTCCTCAGCTACTGAAGTAAAAGAGAACTGACAACAACCGTGTAAATCCACAATGAAAATGTTTAGACAGACAATCAGTCAGTCAGTCACTCACTCATGCTACCAGCAGTCAGGTGTTGCATATGAAACCATATGGCTGGCCCCGGGGCTAACTCGTGAGAATTGAAGAAGCAACGAAATAAAAGCTTGAAAAGAGCCCAAACAAAAAAGGCGGGTTATCATTTGTGCTCCCTTTTGTTTGGAAAAGGCACCGTTTTGGATTTCATCTTTCAACTGGCGAAAGTTATAAAAACATACACTTCAAAAATCCCTGTATTTCCCCAGCTGTTTCTCCAGCTACTGCAACGTCCTCCAATGCTCCTGCCTCTTTTGATTATAAAACTCCTAGCTCTACCTTGGCTGTCACTCTCTATAAACGGAAGTGAGCTTCCATTATCCACACCTTTACATTGTCACGTCTGTTTGCAATCAATGTTTGCCTTTGCTAAATCGGCCTCCTGTACCCCTTTCCGCTTAACCATGCCAGCGGACTTAGTCGTTACCGTGCTCCAGTGTCTACACTGCGGCGAACTGCTTCATTCATCATCATTGGGAGAAGGAAGGAACGAGTGAACATCATTGATAGATTGTCATTTTCCTACGTTTAGTGTCATTCATTATCAATGTCAAATCTCAGTTTGTTTTCTATTTTTATATTGAGGAAAAACCTGGGAAGTTTACGACATTGAAAGGGCGTGATAAGAGTTTCTGATAAAGTAAAAGCTTTTCTGTAGGAGAAAGACAAATAAACAGAAAGAGAATATGATCTACACAAAGAATTGAAGTATTTGAACACACTTTTGTTCAGCTCATAGATTCAAAGTTCAATATGCAGAGATAATGTAAAAAACACTAACCTAAATCACCTCTCAAACCAATAAGCAGAATTTTAAAGGCTTATATTCAAGTTGAGTAAACACAATGTTTACTTATTCAACATAATAAATGGAAACATTGTACTCATTAATTTTGCAAACTATTTAGAGGCCACCTATCGTGCGTTAATTGTATTATTACTCAGATGCAAATAGTAATCATTGCAGACGCTTAAACAACAATGTGACAACAGTTAATATCAATAAAATCTAATAAAACCACAAAGACAAAGTTTACCCTAGGCGTAACTAAGTTATATGTATTAAGTGGTACCATACCATACTTTATAGTTCCATACTGTGGTTTATTGACTACTCGACTTCAGTATCGATACCAAAAGCATTCTGTGCAAGAATATACGGATGACGACACTTTTTGCTCAGAATACATGTTTAAAAGCAGCAAAAAACTTTTGTCATATAATTTGATGGCAAAAATAAATGAAAGTTGCTATTCCCGGCGTAAGCTGAAGATTCTAGAACTGCACTGGAACTGATTTTTTACTTTCACATTGGAAAAAAATTCACAGCAACAGAAAAGGCCGTGTAGTTGCGACGCAGTTTCTATTAGAGTTTGTCAAGATCCACCATAAAGCATCTTTCATCGCATCCAAAATTGTCCTGTTAGAAACATTAGCATTTAATGCAGCTGCGTCACATGAAGGTTTTCCAATAGGGCCACCTTGAATTTGACAGTTCATGGCGGTTATGTTGTTCTATCTTTTGGTAATTTTGTGTTTTTTTTTTTCATTTTTCAGCAATAAAAACAAATCGTTCGAAAACATGTGCGATTGTTCTCTTATGGCAACGGAGGGCGTCGATCGTACTTCCCAGCGAGTGATTGCCCTTTGGGAGCCAAACGGAAGTCATTGGTTCAGTGAACAATTAGCCAACACTCGTGCATCAGCTACACGCAATACCGGTCAAAAAGATTGGGGATGTGGAGAAGAAATTGAGGTAATAAAATTCGGCCTTATGCAGACAAGAAAATTTTATATATTTATGTTTTTTTTTTAATTGAAGTCAGTTAATGGTAAAATCATGAAACTTTAAGCTTAGATCCCACTATCGGCGCACATAGCACAATATGTACCGATTTTTATTGTGCTGCATCGGTGCGTTTGACAAGGATTTGGGCAATTACTTTTTGAGCAGTCACATTATCATCGCATATTGTGCTATTTGTTTTCGGTACATGTCGGCCGGAAGAAAAATTTGTGCATAATCTGCAAAACGTGGTCACACTATCAGCGCACTTTTTGAGAAATTGAATCATATGTTTTTTGTTTACATGTCTTCGCTGATTGATTTACAAAATTGAAAATCAATTTCATATTTTATAGCATTAAAGCGGTGTAATAAAAAAGGTAAGCTAAAAAATAGTACAATAGTACTCGTGGCCTTTTCCTTTTGTTTTCCGGGTTTGATGTAGACAATTCTTCAAAACTTGTTTCGCCTTCTAAAATTTCGTAGTCTGAATACATTTTTAATGATTTTTTTTTGTGACTACGCGTATTCAGTTTAAATTTTCTTTTATGTGCTTCTTCCGCTTTTCTTGTGTTTACAAACAGTGTTGTTCTTAAAAATCGGCGCTAATTGTTAACTTTGATCGGTGTGCAAGTGGCCGATAAAAATCGTCGCATTTTTAACAATTTTATTGTTCCACTTTATGTACAGAGTGTTCACATTATCGGTGCAACAGGGTTGTATTTCATTATTTTTAGTCAGCACGATTTCGGCACAGATTGTCCCATTTTGACAAATGTTGTGCGTTCCCACTATCGGCCTATTGAATTTTACAAAAATCGGTACATTGCGCCGATAGTGGGATCCCAGCTTTACACCTCTACAAATTGTTTTAAAATATATTTAATTTTGTTTCTTTTTTTTTTTTTGCAGCGATGAAGCAATTTTAAAATTTTGAAAGATATCACCACCTTTCTGAAAATAAATCTAAAAAATGCTGGAATTGTGAAAGCAGATACATTGGAAACCAACTTTGTTCGAAAAAACTTGAATAAAATCCTACAATTTTCATCCAACCAAATGTCAGCATCCACACACAATTTCAGGATAACCAAAATAATTTAATTCTATATTAAGGTCAACCAAAACCAATACTCATAAAACAGCAAACTAGCCTATAAGAGAAATTGATGATTGAAATATAAAATCTGAGGCCATTTGGAAAATATTTGTTTTCGAAAAAATAAGAAAAATTGATGATTGAAATATAGAATCTTAGGCCATTTGGAAAATATTCGTTTTCGTGATTTTTTATGAACTAGAGCTGGTTGCCAAAAATTTGCAAGCATTTATACTGGGACCGCATTTAATAAATATGGAACATTTTTCCAAAATGTTCCCCCGATACACCGAAAACTGAGGCTCATTTAATATAAAAGAAAGTGATGAACTCGGATGCATGTATCCTACATTTTTTTTCTCATTACAAGCCTTCAAAACTATATCAAAGTTCACGCACTGTAATCTGAGACAGGGCATTATCTGGACTCAAAACCAAGGGTTGTTTACTCACAAATTCGGCACTATTTTGGGAATAGTTTTGGACCAATGATACATAACGCTCAGATATTATTTCAGTCTTGCCAGGCGGAAGAAATTTATAATGCACAATAATACGATAATCGAAGAAAACCCTCAGTATATCCTTGATTTTTGATCGAGAGTTTTCGCTTCTGAAATCCATAATATATTTTTAAAATAAAGTTGACTGATCCGTTTGAATCGACAAGATAATGAATTGTGGTTGTGATCAACGGTTTTGTGTAAAAAATATTACATTTGTTGGATGTGACCTCCACCGACAGAGATTGATCGTTGTCCGATTCAATCTTCGTCTTCAACTACAACTTTCGTATGAGCTAAATACATATGACACATTTCCGTTTTAATGTTCGTTTTTGATTGTTTTTTTATCGATTTATTATCAATGTAATATATTTTTAATTCTTAATTGATTTATATTTGGCCTGTGCTCTTCGTTGAGAACATTTTCTTTCTGGTGGGTAAAACTTCTCAATTGTTTTGTGAAGTTATAGACCCTTAAGGAGAAACGATGATATTGGAGAAAACACAAACAGCTAACAGAGAACACTGAAATAGCTTTCCGCGCAGCTAGCTGTGGCAATATACTCAATTTCGCAAGTTTTTGAATTATATTACTAAACGATCTTCAATCGGATTAAGAACATTTCTGTTCTCTACAAAGTATGTTCTCTTTAGAAGTCTGCCTTCTGCAGAATTTTAGAAGTCTGCCTTCTGCAGAATTCTAAATTTTTCCGCAGTAGAGATTTTATTACATAAACACGGTTTAAAGCAACTTCTTTGACCATAGCAAAAATTGCCGTTATCACAAAATTTGGCCGAAATGTCTGTCACAGTGCTACCAACTTGGGAAAGCATATTTTTGCCTAATTTAAATTAGATTTGAACACATATATTGGATACGGTAGTGCAGGTTAGTCATTTCCGACTTTCGTACCTTCATTTGTAAAAAATTCAAAATTTTTCGCAACGGAACAAAAAGCTTTTAAACCCATCCGCCATAGATTAGTAGTAGTTACAATAAGCCCAGAAGTTTGTACCAATTTTCTTTTTAGTAACAATTTTTTGCACAAAACAGTACATTTTTCTTTGAAAATGACTCTAAAGAGAGGACACGAATAACCGGGCCGAATAAGAAAAAGTGATTTTCCGAATAGCTCAGGAAATAGTTCTATGAAAAGTGAAATATTTCGAAATTGTTCCCAAAATATTTTTCTACTTAACAAAGGCGGTCCCAAAACTAGCCGACCCGACCTATAGATGGTGCCAGTAGTTTGAAAAACATATGTTTTAAGTTTCAAGACGCAACGTTGTAAACGATCTCAATGAATTTGTAAACATGAAAAAAGAACCGTTATGTAATTCAATATTTCCATTTGCAAGGTCTCCGTTCAACCAACCAACCAATTAAAAGGGAGTTAGATTCTACTCTGGGGAAGTCTACTCCTTCGTTTACGACTGTAAAATGTCGAGTAGCAGAGTTTAAACGAGGCCGTACGAGTTTAAACGAACACCGTAGCGGTCGACCAATTGATGTGTCCACGCCAGACACGGTTAAGAAGATGTGGTAACTAGCTGAAATGATAAGCATTTCAAAAAGTATATTGACCGAAGATTTTAAGATGAGAAATCTGTTTTATGAAATGGTTCACATAAACACAATTGCGATGGCCAAAGTTAATGAATTCAAGTTCGAATTGCTTCATTACGGATTTTATTCGACAGAATCGGCTAACCCAAAATATTTTCTATTTCCAAAATTGGAAAAATGGCTTGGTGGTAAAAGATTTGAAAACAACGAAGAGGTGGAGCCCGCGGTTAACGGCTATTTAAAGGAATTAGACGGTTATTATTTTGAACAACGTTTAGAAGCTATTGAATACGTGTATAGCTGGAAACAGCGTATCGAGCTAAAAGGAGATTATGTTGAAAATTAAAAAATAATGTTCCCAACTCTTTTGTATCATTTTTGCTATATTGCCAAGTTTTGGGACCGACCTCGTATCTTTATCTGCCTAGACAAAAGTATATGCGCAAACTTAATAGAATCCTGCATCAGACTGGTGTCTTTGGATGGCAAATTTGTGGAGAAACTGAATACAAACATCTACATTAAAATATTGTAAAACAGATATTCGCTGTACCCATTAACAGCAATGACTTGTCATTGGATTTAAAAATTTAGGAGCCAAAAATATGTAAGCTCACTGAACATGGGAAGCCCCCCTTCCATATCTCACATATCTCTTTGGCTTACTAACCCTGATAAATCTTTTATTATAAATGCCAAATTTTTCCTAAATTACCAATTTGCTCAAAACAAATTTTTCATTTGTCCTAAACGGTTTGGTCTTAAGAGTGATTACTTTTTTAAAGAGGTTCTGGAAAATGCAACATGTTCTTTCAGTGGAATACTAAAAGTTCAGAATAAAGTGATTCAACATTTTGAGATATTTCCACAAATCTTAGTAGCCACCTACATACATCACACATGTGTGACTCAAGCAGAAATTAATTTCTTTACAAAATCTCTCGAATAAATTTTGCATTATTTAGGTAAACACATAAATTGTAACAAAAGAAAATTAATTAATATTCTTTCTCCCACCCCATAACATTAAAACTAAATATAGTTTATAGTTTGGTGCCGCCACTCTGATTCCATGGCATTACGCACTCACTTCTGGCTCACTTGGCGATGACGATGGTAAAAAAAATAGAAGAAACAGCAGACAGACAGACAGACACACTCTCGGTCCAAACATGATGGGTTAACAAAGTCAATGTGGCGCTGTGTCTGGTGCAATTTCTGGAACGAGCGGCGAGTGCCCATAACAAGAATGCAACGGCCACAAACTGATTTATCAGCATATTAGGCTGCGACCGAGAAATCCCAAACAAATGAACGCAACGCAAAACGTTGAACTGTGAGGCGAAATTGTTTTCTTTTTTTTTCTTTTTGTTTGCGATAAATGCAAAAATGCGCCAAAGATAATAATAATGATGTAGCACAAAAAAAAAACAAGAAACAACAAATAAATGTTCCGAACTTTCTACCAAGTAAACGTTAAAGATATGAGGAAAACAAATAAGAATAAAGGCAAGGTCATGAAGAAAGACGACTGGAATGGTGGAATGCGATTCAAACTGGTGTGGCAGCAGGAAATCCTTCCGATATTAAAGAAATTCTTCATATTTATTTTTCATTCATTGCATACTAATCAATTTCTTTGAGGCGTTTACTTTGTTCGTTGATACATTTTCTTCGGTTTACTTATTTAATTCAATTTTTTCTACAAGTTTAATTTCTCCAACAAACTCAGTTACCTTAACTCATTCATTTAGTCAATTTTGTTAATTTAGCACGTATCAATCATCTCTATTTATCAAAATTTGTTTATTCATTACGTAGAACTTTGTTTGTTTATTACATTTTTCTGTAGTTCAGTTAGTTCAAGAGTTCTGGTTTGTTAAAATTTGTCAAGTTTCTTCGATTGACTGATTCTTTTTAGCATTTTTTAAGTAACCAAGCTTACAACTATGGGTGTCGCTTACAAACTTGCATGAATTCTGTTTATTCCTAAATTTCCAATTTACCAAATTTCCAGATATCAGATCAGTATTTTTTAAGTAATCAAGCTTACAACTATGGGTGTCGCTTACAAACTTGCATGAATTCTGTTTACTCCTTAATTTCTAATTGACCAAATTTCCAGATATCAGATCAGGACTTTATCATCTGAAAACCCCTCTTAAAGGGATTGCCAAATTTCTTTTTGCCCATATCTTAACACAACTATCTTCCACATTACGTCAGATTTTTACCGCGATCAGTAATTTAGTGTTTTCGATTTCGTCAGGTCATCTCAAGAGTGTGCGATTTGCAGTCTTTATAATGGATAAATTCGACATAGTAAAAAATGCATTATATTCACAATAGATGAATTCAGTAACCTGTATCTCACGTTCCAATTGAATTACGATAGATGGCGTTAGGTTTCGTAGTCAAGAGACTACTCGATTGCTTGATTCAATATTTTTTGAGCGCTCTTCAAAAAATGAACGCCAGCAAAGAGAAAATACACCGTAATTTGTAGTTATTCTTCAATAAGTAGTGATTATGATTCCTGATGCTGTAATAGCCAATCACGGTCAATTTTGGTCCGTCGATTCCGTTATGGTAATTTTAATGCTAAAGATGTACAACGCTATGGAAGGCTAATTGTCAAAAATGTCGGTAGAGTGAACGAAATTGTCAAGTCTGACAGTCACGTAAGTACTGTTTCTCGATCGCGCAGAAACTGAAAATTTCACAAAAAAGGAGAGGAAACGTTTTGAACGTATAAGAAGACAAAAGTCAAAGTCGATCAAAAGTCAAGGTAATGCTGACTGTTTTCTTTGATTATCGCAGTCTTATGCAGTACGAATTGTCAACAGATGGTCAAACGGTAAATAAAGTATATTCTCTCGGAGTTATGAGACGTTTGGGGGAGCAATTCCGGCCTAGAGTGCCAATCTTGTGGAAATAAAACTCATAAATTGAACGCATTATCTCCTAAAGCTATCATTGCGAAAAATTTCTAGCCAAAAGCTTAACAAATGTCATCGAACAATCACCGTATTCACATAATATAGATCCGACTAATCTTTTTCTCTCTTCTGATCAATCAATTATATTTGTACCCAAATTTCCAATTTGTTGAATCTGTGCATTCTATTTAATTTGCTTGTTACATATATTCCAATGTGATCACAATTCACACAATTTATTCAATTCGTTATATTTTTAAAATAGTTTTTATTCGTTATGCTTTTGAAACTAATGAATTCGACTTAGACTCTTTTGTCCGACAGTGTCAATTTGATGAACATTTTGAACGTATTCAGTATTATTTGAACTGTTCATTATGCTGAATTTGTAAACCTTGTTTAGTTTGTTTAATTTCTTCAAGTCTTTAAGTTTGCAAATTTTACAATTTGTTCAGATTATTTTATCAGTTCGAAGTGCTCAATCGGCTAAATCTATTAGATGTCTTGCAATAGTTGAATTCTTCTACTTAGTTCTATTCATTCAAATTTGTTTGGCTCTTTTCACGGTTTCGTTTTTTTAATTCGTTCAATTTTTTAAGACGTTTGTTTAAACAAATCAAATTTGTTCAATCTGCTTAATTTGTTTAGCATGCTCAGTTTCTTCAATGACTACAATGAGGCAACGAATCATTGAAACAAAAATTTGAAAAAT
This sequence comes from Philornis downsi, assembly GCA_019455685.1. Taxonomy (NCBI): domain Eukaryota; kingdom Metazoa; phylum Arthropoda; class Insecta; order Diptera; family Muscidae; genus Philornis; species Philornis downsi. Next base: position 33,623 of record JAHXMU010000197.1, read on the forward strand.
CAAACAATCAAACAATGAATAAATCAAAAAAATCAAAAAGTTTACAAATCAAAGAATAAAGTGATGAAAGAATCAAGGAATCAATGTGTCAATGAATCAATAAATTAAAGAACCCAATCATCAAAGAATCTAAAAATCAATATATCAAAAATTCAAAGAATCAAAGGATCAAAAATTAAAGAAACAAAAAATTAAAAATTAAGAACAGAAGAATAAAGGAATCAAAAGGCTAAAGAATCAAAGTTGTCGATCCTTTGATTCTTTAGCCTTTTGATTCCTTTATTCTTCTATTTTTAATTTTTAATTCTTTGTTCCTTTAATTTTTTATCGAAGGACTAAGGAATTAAAGAGTTAAAGAATCAACGAAACTGAGAATCAGAGAATTGAAGATTCAAAGATTAGAAGAATCAAAGAATTAAAGAACCAAAGAATAAAAGAATCAAGGAATCAAAGAATCAAACAATAAAAGAAACAAAGACGCTAAGAATCAAAAATTAAGGAACCGAATAATAAAAGAATGAAAAGACTAAAGAATCACCGGATCGAAGAATCAAAGGACTAAAGAATTAAAGAACCAAAAAACTAAAGAATCAACGAATCAAAGAGTAAAATAGTCAAGGAACCAAAGAATCAAACAATCAGACAATCAAACAATCACAGAAGCAAAGAATCAAAGAGTTCAAGAATTCAATAGCCCAACAATAAAAGAAACAAAGAAACAAAAAGTCAAAGAATTGAAGAATCAAAGAACCGAAGACAAAAAGAATCAAAGAATTTAAAAATCAACGTACCAAAAAATAATAGAAACGATTAACTAAAGAGTCAAATAACCGAAGAATAGAAGTATCACAGGGCTACAGAATCAAAGAGTAAAAACTCGAAGAATTAAGGAATTAAAGAATCAAAGATCCCAAAGAATACAACAACCAGAGAATCAAAGGATCGAAGAACCAAAAAAAAAAACAAAAAAACAAAAATCATAGAATCAAAGAACTAAAGAATGAAATAATCAAATAATCAAAGAAACAACAAATTTATAATCTGAAAAGTATCAAAATCAAATAATCAAAAAATCGAAAAAATAAAGAATCGAAATACCAAAGATATAAAAAGAGTGCGAAGAATGAACCAAAGAGTCAAAAAACCAAATAATCAAAGAATCATTGTATAAAAAAACACAAAATTAAAGAATAAAGGAACCAAAAGTATCAAAGAACAAACGAAAAAGCAAAAAAAAAAAATCGGAGAGTCGAAAATCTGAAGAATCAAGAAAAGCATAAATCAAAGAATTATAAAGTCAAAGAAACAAAGAAAGAAAAAACCAATATATTACCGAACCAACAAATAAATGAATCGATAAATCAACTAATTCGTCCATTACCGTTCTCATTAGCCCATCCTCGTCAGCAAAACATTGTATCTATCAACAATTTAAGAGAAAACCTTATCGGTTTGGATTTGGATACCTGATAGGCCAAGTATCGATAACCGGTAACCGCATGTTTACACTACATTTATAAAGACTGACTTGACTCACCTTCAATACAAACAACGTGATCCCTTATTTGCTGAGCGATCTGGGCGTCCGTTATGGGTAACAAATCGATTAAGTCATAGATGGCATAGATCGATGGGTGAACACTTTCGAAACGTTGAATCTCTTGACGTATTGCCAAAGAGTTACTAATTAAAGGCTGCGGTTGCTGCTGATGTGGCTGGTGATGAGGTGTTGCCGTTACTGCTGCCAATGCCGATTGCGGTGCTGGTAGCGGTGCAGCAGGTGTTGCAAAATGATGCTGCTGCTGTTGCTGCGGGTGGAGTGGCGGCGGCGGCGGCAATTGCTGGTGATGGTGGTGGGATTGTGATGCCACCGGTGTCAATTGCACTGACGATGAGAAATGATGATTGCTGTGGTGTTGCTGCTGGTGATGTGGATGATGATTTCTCAACACCGGCGGTGGAGTTTGGTTTTGATAATTATTCATGTTTGTGAAATTTTGCCGCGTTTATTGAGCTGAGGGGGCAAAATGGATATTGCAAGCACTTTGATTTTAATTAATTTAACACCTTCTTTTCCTTGTGGTAGCTTTTAATTTTCTCGTTAACTTTTTAATGAGATTTTATGGCCTTTCTACGTATACAATTCTATTTTTATTTTTTTGTTATATGAACTTTACTTTCAAATCATTAGTCGCTCATTTCAATTGTGTAATTTTCTTTTATGGCAAAATAATGAATGCTATTTAATGATATTGCTATTGGAACACCATAAACTTTAAAATAACGAGCAACATTAAAACGTGACTTGATTTGGAGAGATTTTGTAAACGAGATTTTGTCATACACTTGACACTGATAACAATTTAACACCCACGACCAATTGATACGTTTTCAAACCTGAAAATGATAAAAAAATAATAATAAAATATAAGCACTGATCACAAAATCATAAAATAATGGTTTTATATACGTTTGCAATTTATCGAATATTTCTTGCAATTAACTTAGATTATGCAAATAAACTATTGAGGGACTTTTACTAGAGATGAATTGTGTAAGAGCTGTAAAGTTAAACCAAACTCGGTTTTTCGTTTTGTCCTCTTTCCTATATTTTTATAACATTATTGCCCGGTTTGCGAAAACAAGTCTTGCTAAAATCACCTAAATTCATTGGAGTTATACTATAACTCTTCTAAAGCGTTGGAAAAATAACATTACTGCGAGAATATTCTTTGGAAGATTACTGCGTAAAAACTGGCAACCTTAACTGTGAATCGATAGACCTACAAGGACCTGTCTATTTCTTGCTTAAGGTCGGATAGGTTTACGAAGATTGCGACTTCATCGCAACGCCTTACTAATCTGTTGGCATACGGAGCAAAATATTCTGTTCTATCTAAAAATGTTGACTTAAAAAAATGCAGACCTGTTTTTGCGAATTAATTTAAATTTAATTTATAAATTTTGTCAAAAAGATTGTCATTGGAGAAGCCATTGCATCCGAAAAAAAAAGGTTTGGAGTTGTCGTATTTTTTTTTTTTTGAAAACTGTCTCAAAAGGATCCACTGCTGCAACCAATCCTGTTATTGAAATTATATTGCATTTCGTTAATAATGACAAGGTCCAAGCATTACAATGAAATAGAAGTCTCGCCGAAATCATATGTACCTCTATGTGCAGTTCATTTATTTTACTTGAAAACGAAAAATGCATAAGCCATTACATAATTCTAGAAACTTTTCCTTTTTGAAGTAAACTGACATTTATGGTCCTACCATAAAGTCATGTGTTTCATCTCCCAATATTTATACCAACTTTCTGAATTTGGAAAACGGAAAGAAAATCGTACCTCGAATGCGCTCGTAAGCGCTTCAATTTTAAACACTATGCAAAATTCGTTCAAGCTGTTCTGGAGCCTCCGCAAATTACACCAAAAATGGGTCTCTATCGAGTTTGGAAAATAGTGTTTGTTTAAGGATAACACTTTGAACCCCCCTTACGAAGAGCTTTCGTATGAGGACCGCACTTATTTCATAGAGCATATGTTCCACATCTTCCAGCTTTGTCTGCAGCTTTATGTGGTTTCTCAAAGCATTCCCCCCCCCACTCCTACATTTCTACAGAAATTCATTGACAGGACTATTTTTTCTTGTAGAATATATTGTGCTGTCTTAAGAGGTAGAAGTTTTGATATAAAACATATCCTTTATAAGGAGATCCTTTGATATTTCTCAAATTGGGAAAAAAATTTGAATGAGTAAAAATTATATTTTCTTAAAATATATTGAACGTCTTTTTTATCAGAGCCTTATCTGATGCACTACCTGCTTCTCTATACGAGTGATATACCTGGAGGTGACTTTTCCTTTGGAGACTTTACGGCTTATCAAACTTTCATGGTATTTTATTCGGTATTTGCCACTTTACCACAGAAATTCACCGCCCTAAAGCAACCTGCGACCTGGATGATATTTGGTCCTCGTCGGGCTGTGCATTTGTGTCGGGTCTAATCCAAAATATGGGCCGTCGTATGCGATCTGATGCAAAACAGCAAAAAAAAAGTATTTGCTGAGACAAAGATAAAAAATGTCATTCAAATAAGAAGAAATGTTATCTTTAAAAGTGTCAAAAAGTAACAAAAAGAAACGCTCCCAGACAATATTTGTATAAGAAAATCTGCAACGCGATAAACATTTCTACAACTGTTAGGGATCGTCAGAATTGTTGCAATAATTGACTTCATTTTCCACCCCAAACTTCACACAGTAAAGCAACTTCCCTAAATTTGTTAACTTTTTGACTGTTCCCTAAACAGGAGATTTTTTTTAAAATAATGTTTTAACTTTTGTAGGAGATGGCGCCGAACTTTAATTAATCGAACTTTAATTCACTAATTTTGTTCATCGCAGTAGTGGATGTGTGAACTGGAACTTTGTCTGGATGAAACAACACTTTCTCTTTCGACAAATATTTCCTTTATTCCATAATTTCATCACCTAAACTCTGCAATAGACTAGAATAATGTTCGCCGCTGATAGTTTTCCTTTCTGAAGATAATCAATAAAAATAATCCCATGCACATCTCAAAAAACAGACGCCATAACATTTCCTGCAGATGAAACCGCCTTTTTTGGATAGGATTTTCTCTTTCCAGTCCATTGCTTTGACTGTTGCTTTGTTTAGGTGTGAAGTAGTAAACCCATGTCTCACCCATGGATGTAAATCGACGCAAAAAATCGCCAAACACTTCACGATGCTGTTTTTTCTCTATTGAAGGCAAGCGCGGCACCCATCTCGTGACATTCTTTCTCATCTCCAATTATCTGGTCAATATAAGACGTATAGCATTATTATGGCTAGCTCACGCAGATTCAGCTGACAATCATCCAACACCATTTTGAGGATTTTCTAAACCGTATCTGGCATGGACACCTCAGTTGGTCGACCACTACCGTGTTTGCCTTGGCAGCTCTTACGACCTCGTCTAAACTTTGCTACCCAATATTTTACAGTCGTAACCGAAGGAGCTGACATCCCCAGAGTAGAATCTGGCAAGGATTTAGTACTTGTTGGACTGAGACCTTTCAAATGGAAATATTTAATTACATAACGGTGATCAATTTTTTTAATGTTTACAAAGTCACTGATATCGTTAGAAACTTTTCGCCAAAACAAACTACTGACACCATCTGTACTTCAGATCGGCTAGCCTTGGAAGCGCCCTCGTAATTGGTTTTTCTACAGTATTTAAGCTCTATGGATACGTACAAATTCGGGAATGTCTCTCCATCTGCAATAGACATCCAAGAAAATATTTGTGCAACTAACAGATAACATGAGGAAGCACATTCCAGACAAATTTCAGAGAGATATAACGAGGTAAACGATTGCAATGTTGTTTTAGAGAACGCTTGCGATCAGTACGGCCTTACAAGACCAAATTTTCGCCATCTAGATTGGACTAAATAATAGACATTGTTGTGCATTGTCTAACAAAATTTATGGCACTTTTCTCGCAAATTTTTCCAAATTGGAAATTTTGTAAAAAAAAAAAAAAAAAAAATTAGACAATCCCTGTGTATATTGGATGGCAAAAACATGTAATCTTTCAGCTTTTTTAAGAAAATGTCGTCGGAGGGAGAAACCCTTGCGAAAAAAAGTTGTCTCCGAGACCAACAATATTTCAGAAAACTAAGCAATTTCGTGCATTTCTTTTTTAAATATTTCCATATTTTCATATTTCTATGGAATTCTTACTGCATGATGTTCCTTTGCTTGAACAGTAGAGACGATAATGTTGGACCCATACGGCTCCATTTTTGAGATTTTTTAGGTTAGCTAAAAAAATTAAGAAAATACATTCTTTGTTCCTTTCTGGGTGAGAAATAAAACTTCTCAATTAAAAGAATGGGAAAAGATCGTATTTTTAAGGCCGGCGCCTGAAACTCGGGACTTGGACCAGATTTAAAATGAAAAGTATTTCAGTTGCAAATATTTCAGTTCGAATCAAAATAAAATCCGTGAAACATATTTAACAACAACAAGCATTAGCCTGATATGTATGCGCGTAAAACTTAAAAAAAAATATTAAATATTTGTTTTTTTTTTGCTGTTATTTACACTCCACATTACAGTCTTTAAGATTAACAAAAAAAAAAAAAAAAAACAAAAAAAAAAAATTTTTTCATGATAACGGTGATTTTATAAAGAAAAAGAAAATTAACTCAACTCAAAACGCATAATCGGACAAAGAAGACGAAATGACGAAAGAGAACAATTAATACTTTGTGCATATCCTTTGTTCTCAAGAACGGCCTGTAAACGTTTTGGAATTGATTTTACCAAATTCTGGCATACCTCAGGCTCTATGGAGTTCTACGCTTCCAGTAATGCCGCCTTAAGCTGATTCAAAGTGTTAAATTGTTGTTGGTACACCCCTCTAGCTGATTCTTCCCAAAGATGTTCAATTGCGTTAAGATCTGGACTCTGTGCCGGGGTTTTTATAAGTTTGGGGCAATTATGGATGAACCAAAGCTTTGCCACACCCGAAGTGTGCTTGGGATCATTGTCCTGGTAAAAAGCAAAATCATTCGCAGTGTCTAATTTCTCGGCACTATGCTTTACATTTTCCTTCAAAATGTTGAGGTAGCCAAATTTGTCCATTTTACCACCAATAAAATGCAAATTGCCCACGCAAGCACTCGACATGCAGCCTCAAACCATAACAGAGCCTTCTCCATGCTTAACAGTGGCTTTTGTATTTCGAGGATTAAATTCTGCATTTGGTTTACGCCACACAAACATCTTTCCATCTGAACCATGCAAATTGAGTTTGCTGTCGTTAGTGAACAGAATCTTGTAACGAATAAAAACTATCAGCAAAAATGTATTTTAAGATTACTTTAAACCAAATTACCTTATTCCAAAAATCGTTTGTTTTAAGCGAATACTCTTTGGAAAATTTTATTCCATTGTTTTTATTCTTAGGTATAGTAAATGGTTTTTTTCTGGCAATTCTACCTTTGTCGTTACATATATTTGTGCAATGCATTACGAATAGTATTTAAGCAAACATCCTTTCCACTGCTGGATTTTAAACATATTTTTAGTTCTTTCGCAGTCTTAAAAGGATCTTGTTTGATTTCCTTCAACAAAGAACGCTCTTCCCGATCAGTTAATATTTTGCCTTGATCTTCTCTACTTTTATTAGCTAACCTAAAATCATCACAGAATATCTTAATAACGTCCTGGACTTTGGACTTGCTCCTTCCAACTAATTAGGCAATTTCTCTCACTATTTGACCCTCAAGATTCAATTTCACTATTAATTGCCTTATTTCGACAGTAGATTGCTTTCCCTTCGGGGTCATTTCTAATAAATTTTTACTTATTGTTAGAACTAGAAATGTCTGCCAATAAGTGACTAAATGTGACAAAAAAAAACGAAGAATATTTGTAAACTAACGGTATTTTTATTATTGATGTTTTACTTTATCCGATTATTCGTTGAGTACAAAAAATTGAGTTAATTTTGTCTTTTCTATGTAAATTTACAGTTATCGTGGATAATGTTATTTTTTTATTTGGAAAGACTAGAGCGTAGAGAGCAAATAAAAACAAAAAAATTATTACGATTTGTTTTAGTTCAGAGAACGTAAATATCATACAAACACTTGTCCGATTATGCGATAGAGCCACTGTATATCGTCTCTGAAGTTTTTATTCGAATTCCGACAAACAAGAGCAAATGCTTCCCTTGTTTTTTTCATGACTTCCATTTGTTTAACTTTTGTGAAACTTTTAGTGGCAGATCCAAATGTTGACAGCTTCCCTTAGCTACCAGTTTGCTACCGATACAGAAGGCTCCCCCTTTTTCTACCGTTTACAGAGTAGAGGATTAATAGTTTTCAAGTTTAAATTCTAAAAATGGGAACCTATATTGCGCCACTGTGCGGCAATGACACTTGTATGCCTCTAATGGAATTTAATTGAAAGTCAATAAATTTGTAAAAAAAATAACAAACAGTAATCAGAATTCGCAAAGCAAATAAGGAAAATTAAAAAAAAGAAAAACCGCCCCAGTATTCATTAACAGCAAAAATTAACTAAACATAAAACTTCGTATGATCAACAAGAAAATAAAAATAATAATTACATTTTTCCATAAATTCGAAGAAATTTCATTCAATTTCTAGCACAAAATTTGATGTTGATTGATTACTTCACTGCGAGCGGTGGAGCCACTTAACGAACGAGAGCAGCCAACAACAAACGAAAACACATAAACACGCACACGTCAAAAGAGCAACAAACAACGCAGCAGCAACATATACACGCGAACACACACTGATGCACACAAACTCTAAACACTTTTTGTTTTTTCTTCTCGTTTGCAACTCTTATTTACATTTGTTTTACTTTTGGCTCTTCTCTCAATGCGAGTTTTGTTGCATGTAACTCTTTGGGAACAACAACAAATGTACAAGATTTTTTTTGGGGGGAACGTTGACTTGTTGTTGTGTTGCTATAATCAAATTACAACACAGTCTTCTTTTTCTCCTCTACAACATCGTTTTTTCCGGATGCTTTTTGCTTCTCTTACATTTCACTTTACTGTGGATTTTATTCTGAGGTATTTGTTGTTTGTTTTGTATTTCAAACCTCCTTGCTGTACACACGCTGCCAAAGAAGCTCCAAAAAACAAATTATTCACTTGATTCTGTGTTCACAGCGAACGACATAAAGGAAAACGTGATTTCATTTGGCTGGCTGTTTGTTTACTCCAAACTCGGCGTTTTAAAGAATTTCGCTATTTTTTCCATTCATTTTGTTTAAAGAAACATTTACACATTTACGCAAGCACTTGAACACATAAACAAAAAAATGACCACCGAGAACATGTAATTTCTTTAATATTCGCGCATTTTCTTCGCCATAAACGTTTAACCGTCACCCATTCACCTACCACGTAACCGAACGAACATCGCACGACGAATTGTCAAATTGTACTAAATGAAATTTTCATCAAATTGCGATTTGTTTGATTCTTCTTCACTTCATCAGCTTTTGCCGTTTGTGTTGAGCTTTATTGTTTTCTTCATTTTGATTTTCGTATTCGTTTGTGTAATTGCATTTTGTGCTGACATTTCTTACAGTTCAAAAACAGCGAAGACAGATAAAACAAAGCAAAATATGTAAAAAAACCGGCCGATAATGTTGTTTACAGGGTTGCTTTCATTCGTCAGAAAAGGAACAACAGTTTAGTATTTAACAACATTGAGAACAGAAACCTTTCTTGTTAATTAACAGCTTCAGCAGGAATTTATTAATTTTCTTGTGAAAAACCTCATATTTTGTTGAAATCTTGTAAGTTTTTGTGAATGACTCTTGTGAAGTTATAGGAATTCTTAATAAGTTCATATACATATATATATATGTATATATGTACATATGTATGTGCGCTGCAGTATTTACCTCTGTTTTGAGGGCTAACAGTGGCACCTCCTTTTAGAACACCAATATTCTTCAACAAATCATGAATTTGTTTTTGTTTTTTTTTTCACATGCCAGAAAATCGGGTTTGAGCAAAATGTACGGAGTTTACAATATTTGTTTCTTGGAACTCTAACTTAAATCTTGTGCAACACGAGAGTTCAAAAATGGAAAAATAGAATCCTTAGGAAAACGAACACAAATAATTTAAAGAGAAACAACTTGTTTTTTCTGGGTGGCGATATTTGAATTAAAAAAAAAAAGAAAAAGCATTTTTGCATGGTTTTAAATATTTGGCTTTTTATAAAATTTGAACACTTTTCTTTGTTGTGAAAAAGTTTTAGCATTTGTTTAAATAATTTTTTGCCTGCAGCGCCATTACTCAAGAAATTTTTTAAGCGCGACTACTGGACTAATTCAGTAGTCCACCATTGTGCGGTCAAGGGGACCCTCATTCGGTTTAGAGGATAAAATTGGACCCCTATAAGGAAAGAAACCAAGAAATGTACACTTTGATTGCTCTCGCAATTTTTTCCATTTTTTTAGCTTTCGGTAAATATTGACCGCGGCAATCTGTTAAGTTATTCGTCTTTTAAATTTGAATGGAGTTTTTGCAGATTTTTTCGATCACCTGACAATAACGCATTTTTAAACAATTTTAGCGTTACTTGACAACAAATTGTTCTTTTTTTGTAAAGAAATATGCCTAATTAAAAAAAAGACATCTTGAAAATTGAAAATCTGAAAGTCCGAGATAACGTATTAAGAAGTTATTTTATTCCTCTAAAATTGCAAACAATTAAAAAAAATACTCAGTATTTCCTAAATTACTTTGTTAACGTTGCTTTATTTTCTGTTTTGAAAAAAAAAAAAAAAATAAAAATTATTTGAAGAAAACTGCTTCTAATAACATCCATACTATCCTAATTAGGCTAACAATAAAGGAGATGCGCTTAATTTGTTCCAGATTACAGTTCTCATATCAGGAGAATTTTGAACTTGGATGAATCTTTTTTTTATTCGCCTTCAGATGGCAAGTTCGTATCCTACTAAAGTTCTCAAAATCAAAAAATTGCAATTGAATGCGCGCATTACCGTCTCCCACAGTGCGAAAATTTCATTTAGATGAATTAAATTGTGCACACGTTCGCCCATCATCCTTTAGCGTTGATGTGAAGGCGCGAAAAGGGTAAGGTTTTAGAAATATATGGCTTAAATTAAGTAATTTGTATGGAAGGTACCAGAAAAGCAAAACTTATCCGGTGGACTTTGTCACATTTTACTTAGCATTACAATTTAATGCAGTTTAAAAAATAAAAAATAAAATTAACAGGGGAAAAACAAAATTTCAATAAAATGTATAGGAGCTACTCAAATGGGCGTGGCTATGCAGAGTGTTTTCATTGAGATCATCAAGCGCGCGACTTAGTTTAACTCAGCACAACTACTTTAAAGATATGAATTTGAGAATATTAATTCAAAAACGGCTGTCTCTCATACAAACGAGAGATATGATATGATATTCTATTTTCGAAGTGGGGTATAAAGCGGGTTTTTTTGGATAACACTCTTGAAGATTTTACTGAATTTTTTGGGTTTCAGAGCAATCGCGTTTTTTGAGATATCCCTTTTTGAATACAAGCCCTCGATATAGTTTCGAATGTTGTAAATATGGCCAATGCAACATGCCCTGCTGTGCATGTAGCGTACCGTAAGGGAAGTGTTTTCCTTGAGCACAGCTGGTTGATTGCTGATAGTAGATTTTGTGGTACATTGCTACCAAACAGTAGATGGCGTTCATAATTTCTCAGTTACGACGTTACCGACTGTTGAAAGCATTACTCAAAAATGTTTGTCTAATTCCAGTTACATTGTGAAAAGCGCTATGGTAAATTTGTGGGCAAGTTATTAGGAATGTTTTGCTCTTACATTTTACATTTAAAAAAAAAAAGCTTTTTGTTTTTCTAAACTACAGTTAACATACCGCACATTCGTTTTCCCGCTAATTGCGATTACAGGGGCAATCCAGAAATCTCACGGAGCTCTTCTGCCCAAACATAAGCGATAAGAAACGAGAATTGTGCAAACTCTAGCAAAGATAAGCTCGAATACAAATCTTCTTATAAATATTTCAAACGCGTCTTCAACCAGTTCTAAAGTAAACGTCGAATGCAACGGATGGTAGTGATCGAATCAAAATGTCGCATATGGATTTAAAATTAACGCTTTGGTTGGGGTGCTTGACCCTGTTTTGCTTAAAGGTGAGTTAAAACAATCAGTTGCTATTTTCATTATTACAAAACACAGCAACTTATCGCGTCTAGCCTTTCGGTGGCGCCCACGGTCGTGATACATGTTCTGCCGACTTTCCCGAAGCCCGCGAATTTTTTGAACGTGAAAATGAGCTGCTGAGACAGCGTAAGCATATCGAATACCTAGCGTACTATGAGTACAACACCAATGTCACAGAGGCCAATCGCTTGAATATGATCGCTATAAGCGCCCAGAATTCTGCCGATAACCTTAAGCTGGCAGAAACTATACGGAAACAGCGCTATGATAAGATAACTGATCCTTGCATTGGAAGACAAGCAAAAATATTGGCCGATCCTGGTTTCGATGTGTTGAATCCTGAAGATTTTAAAGAATTACAAGATGCTATCAGTAATATGCAGTCCAATTATGCCAGCACCAAAGTTTGTTCCTATACGAATGCCAGCGATTGTACACTAAGCTTGGAGCCTCATATTCAGGAACGTCTCTCGAATAGCAGAGATCCGAAAGAGTTGGAACACTACTGGAAGGAGTGGTATGATAAGGCTGGCACACCAATGAGAGAGAATTTTGCCAAATATGTCGAACTGACCGAAAAGGCGTCCAAAATGAATAGTAAGTAAAATATCTCGATGAATTTTATTTAAAAAAAAAAAAACTTTAAAATGTTGTTATTATTTTTCTTTCATTGCCTAGATTTCCCCTCTTATGCCGATTATTGGATTCATTTCTATGAAGATCCCAAATTTGAACAAAATTTGGATGATATTTACAAGGCCATCCTTCCACTCTACCGTGAACTTCATGGCTATGTGCGTTATCGACTCTCCCAGCACTATGGGGCCGAGATAGTTCCACTCAATGGCAACATTCCTATGCATCTATTGGGTAACATGTGGGGTCAGCAGTGGGATGAAACCATTGAGTTGTTTACACCCTATCCCAATAAACCTTTCATAGACGTTACGGCTGAAATGAAAAAGCAGGGCTATACCGTCCAGAAAATGTTCGAACTAGGCGATGAATTTTTCAAGTCCTTGGGAATGTTGCCATTACCACAATCGTTTTGGAATCTAAGTGTTTTGGAGAAACCTGAAGATCGCACTATTGTCTGCCATGCTTCGGCCTGGGACTTGTATCAAGACAGTGATGTGCGTATAAAGATGTGTTCCGAGGTTGACAGTCACTATTTGTATGTCATTCATCATGAGTTGGGTCACATTCAATACTATTTGCAATATGAGCACCAACCCACTGCCTTTAGAGGAGTGGCAAATCCCGGCTTCCATGAAGCGGTGGGAGATGTCATAGCTATGTCTGTGGGATCGGCAAAACATTTGAATACCATAGGCTTATCATCTCGAGCGGAATTGGATGAGGAAAGCAGAATCAATGAGCTCTTCAAAACGGTACACTGTGTCTATTAAAGTGGCATCTTTTATTAAAATATCTCCTTTTTCCACTTATTATTGTTAGGCTCTTAAAAAGATCGTCTTTTTGCCTTTCGCTTATACCATGGACAAATATCGTTACGCTGTCTTCCGCAAGGAAATCAATGAAAAGGCTTGGAATTGTGCTTTCTGGCAAATGAGATCGGAATATACAGGTATAGAGCCTCCTTTCAATAGGACAGATAAAGATTTTGATGCTCCTGCCAAGTATCATGTTGATGCCGATGTGGAGTATTTGCGTTATTTCGCCGCCCACATCTTTCAATTCCAATTCCATAAGGCATTATGCACCAAAGCTGGCCAGTTTGTGCAAGGAGATCCACACAAAACTCTCGATAATTGCGATATCTATAGGAATAAAGATGCGGGAGATGCTTTCAGGTAAAGTTTATATAGTTGTAATAGGAAAAGATGATTAGAGCCATTAAAAATATATAGAATTATTGAACTTTAAAATGGCGGAAATTCAAAATTATCTTATTATAAAATTATTGAAGTATAAAATTATTGAATTGCGAAATGTTTGAATTATAAAGTTATCGAACTGTAAAATTTTAGAATTATAAAATTATCTTGTTATAAAAGTTATAAGAGTCATAAAGCTGCCGAATTATAAAATTATCGAATTATAAAACTATGGAATTATGATTTTTTTTTTTTTTCAAATTGTATAATTATCTAACTATAAAACTATAGTTTTATAATGCGAAACATTATTTTATTGAATTATAAAGTTATCAAACTAAAAAATGATCGAATTATACAATTATGGAATTATGATTTTTTCGATTTATAGAATTATTTAACTACAAAATTATAATTTTATAATAATTCATAAAATTATTTTATTATAAAATTGTAGAATTGTAAAATTATCGAATTATAAAATTATCCAAATGTAAATTAATCGCATTACGAAATTAATGAATTATAAAGTTATACAATTACTAAATTATTGAATTATAAAATGACTGAGTTATACAATTATGGAATTGTAGGATTGTCTTTATAATTAACGAATTTTAAAATTATCGAATTATAAAATGGCCGAGTTATGAAATTATATAATTGTAAAATTACCTTTAAAATTAAAGAAATATTTATAAAATTATGGAACAACAAAATTGCCGAAATTTAAAATTACAAAATTATATTATAAAATTACAGAATTGTGAAATAATTAAATTATAAGATTATTGAATTACAAAATTATCGAATGACAAAATCATCGAATTATAAAATTATCCAATTATAAAATTATAGAACTAAAATTATCGATTTGCAAAATTATAGAACTATATAAATATCGAATTATATAATTATCGAATTATGAAGTTATTCAATAGTACATTTATGTGATTGTAATATCATATTATAACATAGAGTTATAAAATTATCAGAATGTAAAATTATCAAATTATGAAATTATTAAATTATAACATTATCGAATTATAAAATTATTAGTTTACAAAATCATCATATTATAGGTATAGAGAATTGTGAAGTTATCGAATTGTAAAATCAACGAAATATAAAATTTATAATATATAAAATTATTGGCTTATATTATAAAATTATCCAGTAACTAAATTCGAATTATAAATTTATAGAATTAAAAAGCTTTCGAATTATAAAAATTATCGAATCATTAGAATTATAAAATAATTGGATTACAAAATTATTGGACTATAGAAAAAATACAAAACTTTGACATGTTTTTTCAGTCGCTTTTTATCTGCTGGTGCCTCCCGTCATTGGACTGAAATTCTACAGGTGTTCACTGGTGATACTACAATGGATCCTGCTGGTATCTTGGAATATTTCGAACCATTGCGTAAATGGCTTAAGGAGGAGAACCGCAAGCTAAGAGTACCTGTTGGCTGGGGAGCCACAGACAGTAAGTGGATGAACACAATTAGTGACCTAAATTTATATTAACATTGTCACGTTTTCTCGTTTTCCCTGCTCCTTTTCAGAGGTCAATCATTCCTGTCGCAGTGCTGCTAGCATCTGAGTGACTTGCACTTCTTAAATTGAAGGCACGTTTTTCTGTTTGGGTTTATAATTAAGTCAATTGGAAGTAAATTTTGCATATTTAATTGTTTATAAGAAATCTTGCCATAAACGTGTAAATTTACATCGAATTGCTGTTCAATGTGATACGACGGATATTTAGCAGGCGTTTTACAGTTGCAGAACATGTTTATTTTAATGTTAAAAAGAACAAAAAAAAAGAAAATTAAAAACACCTGTTTTATTAATTCCATTGAAATTAATTTTAGTTATTAAAAAAGTGAGACCCGTATCAAAAGAATTTAAGCGCCAACAAAACACAAATGTGGCAAGCAGATTGGGACGATTGGATCGCGTGAAGGTAGTCTATTTAGTGTCTTTGTTTTTGCAACGAAACACCATTATGAGCTCATTTATTTTGCTAATTTCCTTCTCGTAAACATTTGTACAGCTTTCTCCTATTAATATTCGGTTTGCGTAGAGCTGTTTGTTCTTCATTATTTGCATTTGAGCTTCTGTTTTTATAAATTCTCAAATTTTGAAAAAGCTCCATAAAAAGAGTTAATTCATAACAAGCAATTCAGGTCTTTTGGCACTGTTCTTGTTGTTGTTTGAAATAGTCATCAAAATCAATTAATTTTTATATCCGAAATCAGGTTTATTGTAATGTGCAACCGGCGTGAATAAATCCATTGAAATAAGAGAGCACTAAATTGATATCGACACGATACGATTCATTTCGATAGGTGTTTCAATTAAGCTTCAAATATTCTCTAATTTGATATAGTCTCCAATTTAATTTAATTTAATTTAATAGCAGATGTGGGGACATGCAAAACTAATGAGGCATTCGTATGCCCGAGCATTGTAGATAAATATAAATTATTTCAATTTACTTAAATAAGTCTCATTTTGTTTTAGAGTGCAGGCTGCTATAAATCACATATTAAAGTTCCTGTAAAATTGTTTCCAATTTTTCCGACGAACAATTGTAGAAAATGTTAATAAATCCCGCAATTACTTACTTAGGTGGCGACTAGTATTGAGATTTGTATCTATTGTGGGCCGCAAGTAAAAAATAATTCCAAGCGATTTGGTCTTGAGTTTCTTCACAAATTCGTCATATCAAATTATAACAGTGTTTCAAAAGCGACGCAGTCGCCCTCATCTCTTGAACTCGTTGTCGAATATATTTCGTGTTAAAGCATTTGCGTAATCCGCTTGATCACATCCGACCAAGCCTATCGGCCTGTTTCATAAATCAGGAATATGATTTGTACATTAAGGTGGGACTAGTATCTGTTACAATTGGGTTTTAGGTTCGTATAGAGAATGCTATGCCATTAAATTGCTTACTAAGTCCGAGGTAATATCTGGCAATAAGTAATATCCTTCTTCTGATTTCCAGGCTGTTATCGTTAGTTTTATTGACATCGGATCGCACGTTACGCTGCTGCCGAGTCTAAATTTTTGTAAACTGGCACTGTCGATTAGTGTCCTCCTACAAGGAAATATAATATCTGGGTCGAAGGCAGCTTTATTGCCGCCGAAACGGTGGTGTGTGTCCGATTTGTTTTAGATGCGTCTTCGCAAGGATGTGGGTCAGGTTGAATATCTAATCAGTTGTGGATTTATTACCTCTAAAGCAACGTATTAGAACTTCCGAGCTTCGCCTCTGCCGCTGTGCCTGTTCATATTCTGTCCTGCATCCGATCCAAGTGATTCTATTAGGCTTATACAAGAGTTCAGCTGTAGTAACCTACTTGTCTACTAACCTAAGACACATTGGCGTTACTATGCAGTTTAGGTAGCTCCAACCAATCTAACTGAGGAAAATATTGGCCTCCACACCATGCACAGTAGGTTATCTTAGGAAGCCGCAGGGTGATTGGACAATATCCAGCGAGGAATCACTGGAGTTACTCCTGGATATTCATTTTCCTGGTAATTCCCGAAACGGGATTGTTGGATATCGCTGCGTCGAACCATCCGTCGGCTGTTGCCAGGGCAATCGTAACGAAACCCAGAATAGCGTGGGTTTCGAACCTTTTAAGTCACCTGGGCCGGACATGATTTCGCCGGGTGAATTACAAGGGGTGGTTGATACGCTGATTCCATGGCTTGAGGAGATCTATGTCGACTGTATTAACCTAACATACATTCCTGCTATGTGGAGGGAGACGAAGGTGGTCTTTATTCCCAAAGCTGGGAAAACCTCCCATACGGGACCAAGAGATTTTAGATCTATCAGGCTGTCATCGTTCCTCCTCAAAACACTGGAGAGACTCATTGACAGCTATCTTAGGTCGAGTATAGACCGGAAGCTGTTGTCGGATAGACAACATGTTTACTGCAAGGATAAGTTTACTGAGACTGCCACGCACGACTTGGTCGGATTCATCGAAGGTTCACTTGCCGTCAAGGAGTATACTTTGGTAGCCTTTCGATGTACAGAAGGGGCGTTTAATAACGTTTCTCCTGACATTCTGATGGATGTCCCTAGTTTCCCTCGTTGAACCATCCTGATCGCCCCAAGAAGCTCTTAAGTCGGACAATATCTATGTCGTCCAGATCTCATAGGTCCTCAAAGAAATAAGAGCCCAGTGTCGATCCTCGCCTGTTCGCCAGGGCAGGGCAATTGCAGAGAAGGTGTTCTGTAGACTTCTCCTCCTCTTCATCCTTACAACTCCTGCAGAAGTCACAACCTTCAGTCGCACTGCATGTCTTTCAATCAGACAGTGTCCCGTCATGACGGATACAATTAATGAGACGTTGGCTCTTGATAGCGACAGCAGTTTGTGTGAACCCTTCAGATCTAGGCGAGGCCACATCTGTCTGGATTGATTATAGCCTCGGACTGACGCCTACTTACCATTTGCTGGTAAATATGCTCTATCGGGCAGTAGGATTTTGCAAGTGGCTAGAAGCATGCCCACGAACTCCAACTCGGCTGGAGTCTGTACGGTTGTTCCTAGTCTTGCAGTTCGTCTGCTCTACAGTTGCTTGGTATACCCCTATAGCACCTACATAAGGTGAATGTTGAAATGCTGAGTCATCTCATCTCAGTCAGGGCTGATGTTGAGTTCAGGAAGACAAAATCCAGAGATATAAGGGCAGCTTAACTGCCAGAGAATATGTTATTCCCACCGTGCTGAGAACGTTATACCCCAGTAATTCTGGCACTTCCTTAATGGCCAACATTTCGGCCTGATAAACACTACACTGATCACTGTAGTCTTCTTGCTATACTTAGCCCTAGGTCTTTGGAGTAGACCTCGAAACCTACCTGATTATTTAATTTAGAGCCGTCAGTGTAGAAGTCGTCGTACAGTCTTATGCCAGGAGTTATACATTTCCATGTAATTCTATCTGGTATAAGCATATGGCACTTGATGTCGAACAGTGGTTCAGCCAGAGTATAGTCTATGTCACACAGCATGTTAAGGATCACATTGCGACCATAGTTACTGTTTGACCACTGTGATAGCTCTCTTAGTCTTACTGCCGTAGCTGCGACAGTCTGCATACCAATTATGTCCGGGGGCAGTAAATGCAAAATTACATTAAGTGCATCAGATGGGGTGGTGCGGAGCGCACCAGTGATGTACAGACTAGTTATCTTATCTATTATATGCAGCCTGTAGAAAATAATCCTAAATGCCTTGATCTTCTGCGCTTCTCTCTAATTTGTCACACCAAGTTTCGATAGAACTTCAAAAGTCTGGTCCTTCCAACGGTGTTTTGGTCGGCGTCTTCTGCTTCTCCTCCGATTCGTCACACAATGTTTTGATAGAACTTCAAAAGCCTGGTCCTTCCGACAGTCGCCCTCTTCTGGTCGCCCTCTTCTGCGCCGCCTATAGAATTCGTTGTCAAAAACTTTCCGTACCGAAACATTTGGGTCCATCCGCACAACTTGACCCATCCAACGCAATTGCTGTATATTAATGCGTTTCACCACCTCCATAACTTCAATTATTTCCATATGGGAAATAAATTATTTCTACAAGGATCTTATTATTGTCCATAGATTCGATTTCAATGAACATACCCTCAAAGATGCAATAATTTTTAATTTCGCAAACCACCCGTACTTTTAAATCTTTTCTTACATTCATACATACTCTACCACCTCTTCCTACCTCCCTATCCATTCTAAATAATTTGTAATTCATTATTTTAACAGCCTCGTCAATGACATAGTCCTTCAACCATGATTCAAATACTCCAATTACATCAAATAAACTACTTGTAAGTATAGATCTAATTTCATTCAATTTATTCGATTTGAGGAACAGGAACTATGTGTTATATCGAAATTACTCGTTTAGTTAAGATTGCTTACTTCACTCTTGATATCACCCTGGTTATTTGTCACATTCCAAAAACTGTGACTCTCTCCATATTCGTATTAATAAATATGTTTCAAAAATGATTTGAAGTAAATACTTAGAAGTAAACATTTCTAAATGAATTAAGTATATTTTAATGTTACGCATTTCGAATTCAGAATGCCCTGTTCAGAATATTTTATAACAATAAAAAATTGTCATTTTATATTTTGACAGCTGTTTATTGCAATTTGATCTTTATCATAGTTGATCCTGCAAATATTTTCAACAACTATAAACTAGCTGTATTAATATTTATTTAGCAATACAAATTTAATAACATCAATAAGCTCAAATATTATGAATTCATGTGTTTCTTATGTAAGCAGTTAATCTAATCTTTTACGGATTGCATGAAAATGTTGCTCACTTCTCAGTTGTTATAAACTGATCAGTTCCATCATTATTTTTAACTTGAGATATATTTTTATTTTTAAAAAAAAATTTTATAATTTTTTTTGTATCCCTTTAAAGCTTTCCACACATATTCATTTATTTTAAATGAAAGAGGCTCACAGTGGTGCCAAATGGGGAAAACCCCTAAGCAGCTAAGAAATGATTTTTTTTGTTTTTTGGGACGCTGAAGCAAATTATAATACTCTCGTAGCTCTAAAACGTAGCACAAAAATTATATTGGTGAAAAATCAAATTTTCAGCTCTAAAAACACCATTTTATTGCTCTTCTAAAGTGTTAAAATAAAATAAATGATAAAATATTGATTGTAAAATGATGAAATCTCTCTTTCAAAGAAGAAGCTGATTAACAAAACAAAAAAAAAACTTAATTCTAATCATCCAGCAACAAATTTGAAGCTTCAGGGCTTCAATTTTTTTTTATTCTTATTCAAACTTTGAACTCAAATGGGAAATAACAGGATCAGATGAAACCAACATGCTGTTGATAACAAAAAAAAACTTAATTCCAATCAGCAACAAATTTAAAGCTTCAGGGTTTAATTCAGTTTTATTTTTATTCAAACTTGACCTCAAATGGGAAATAACAGGATGAGATGAAACCAAAATGCTGTTG
>JAHXMU010000197.1:54280-113492 GCA_019455685.1 Philornis downsi
CAATCATCCAGCAACAAATTGAAAGCTTCAGGGCTTAATTCAGTTTTATTCTTATTCAATCTTAATCTCAAATGACAAATAACAGGATCAGATGAAACCAAAATACTGTTGAAAACATCTTCATTAGTTGCTTTGCGAAAGATCTTCTTCTTCTTCTTCTTCGTTGCTAGGCTTCCTTAGGTTTCAGATATCAAAACATTGGCTGGGTAACACTCCTTCTTGGATGCCAAAACCCGTTTTGTAAAGATGGAAAGAAACACAGCTTTTTGACTGCCTCTCTTATAAACACGTATTGGTATTTGGATAGCTGTGCCTGAGTTATCACTGCTAGGGCCGAGTCACAATCTGAAAAGGAATGTACTTTTGAATAGCAAATATCGAAAGAATTAAAAAATAAAAAAATACAAACACTCAAAATTGTTAATTAGGCAAATTCACATCTCTAAATCACTGTTGTTTAATAACCTTATTGTAAACTAATGAATAAAATTGGGTGAAGAAGTTGCAGCTGTGGCAAATGGACCGTTGTTGTTATTGTTGCAATCAATTTGATGTGGTGATCGACACTGGACCCGGTTGGAAATTTCTAGAGTAGGTTTTGGACCGTTTTTTGGGTTTGAGGTAATCTTCTGTACCGCTGGGAAGGCAAGTCGACCTGCTGATGTATGTTATGGCGCCTTTTAATCAGATAATTTCTCAAGAGATTTGAGAAATTATTTGGTTGTAGGTTGTGAAATAAAAGAAATTAAGATTGTTAATTTCAATTCAATATAAATATATTTGGGAAGCTGTGATGCTTACCGCTTGAGCTGTGCAGATGATTTCATTGAAAGTAATACTACCTAAAGTTGATGCTCTCGGGGCGGCCGCATTTATCAACTCTTGCCCTTCTGACGCCCGAAGGTCACGTATTTTACTAAGTTTTGATTTCATTCCACATTCGCAAAACGGTTTGCTTGGTCTACCTAAAAGAGTCTTATTGCGCGAAACTGCCTTCCACTTTTGGTTAAAATGAGCTACAAACCGTTTTTTTAATTGCGAGCTAATAAAGGAGAGCTGGCATCCATTTGATAGGAAAATTTTGTACATTAATAATCATTAGTGTTGCCAACATTTCACAAAATGGGACACAAATCATTATTTTAGTGGATTATCATTAATAAATATTGTAGATTCTAATGTCAGAGTTAGTTATTTCACATAATTTTATGTTTCGATGTAAGATGAATCTCTTGGAAAGGAAATCTCGCTTGTATATAGAATTAAATTGCACAATTACTACTTTTTTGTTTCTAATATGCAGTGCAAACATTTAAATCAGTAAACTGAATCTCCACGTCTAAGATGTGTCCAATCTTAAATACCACATCTTGTAATTTATTTGTAGACAAATGAGATGAAAGACTACTGATCAGTATATCACCTCTGTTTAACTGCCTTCTCAATGTGTTGCTTTCCAGCTCCAATTGTAGGAATTTGCGATTGACATAATTCTCTGTTTCTATGATTTTTGCTGCACAATTGGCGACCTCTGTTTTAATGTCATCTAGTTGCTTCATCACATCTTCTGCTGTCATCTTAAAAAGTTAACTTCTGCTGGACTCCAGACCAGCTAATTTTGATGACACATCTGACTCTCCAACTGGTGATTTTATCGGGGATTTTGAGCAAGAGATGCACTTAAACATCATGTCACCTTTTCCGTTTGTTGGTAGCTGCCTCGCTGCCTCAGTAAGATTTGAAGTTTTTGATATGGCACATTTTGCATGTAAATATCTTAGGCAAATTCCGCAAGTCAATCATCTTACAAGCTTACTTATGTTGGACTCCAGACTAGCTAATTTTGATGACACATCTGACTCGTCTGCTGGCGAGTTTATCGGGGATTTTGAGCAAAGGTTGCTTTTAAACATCACGCTCCTTTTCCGTTTGATAGCAGCTCCACCGCTGACTCAGTAGGATTTGGTCGATTCCGTCAAGAATTTGGTGCCTTGTAAATTCTTAAACAATTGAAGCATTGTTGTGGTGTCATTTTTCGATTTTTTTAACAGCTGATAATAAAATTGACTTGCAATAAATTTTGTGGGATTACTTTGTTACATATTGTTTTACTCCCTCTTAATTGCTTTGCTTGTACTTGGCATCACTCTCTAATTTAAATATTGAATATCATACTTTAACTTCATTATCATTTGTCTTTGCTTGTAGTTTTGTTTTATTTCTTATATCGTATAAGAGAATCGTACAATCGTATAAGAATCGTATAAGAGAATTGCTGCAATAAGTGCAAACGGCAGAATGTCGCGTTACGTATTTTCCAAGATGTTCTATTTAATTGTTTAAAACTTTTGTCTATTTCTTCTTTGTTGATTTAAAATCTTGCTTTTTTTTCTTTTTTCCCATTTTTTTATTATTTTTAACATTTATTGTGAGGTTATATGCCCATAGGTCGAAAGTAGTGAGTTGCTTCTGAAATTTTGTGAAGGGTTCTGGTTATTACTAAGTGAATAACAGTTACAGAGTTTAAATGAGAATTTTCCCATTTCCTATTTGTTTCAGTAATTTATTTATTTATTTATTTTTGGCTTGTAATTTAAAGCCTTCCAGCTAATTATAAGTAAATTCATGCAACAATTCATCTAATAGATTTAATCTGCTCAATATTTCAAATCAAATTTCACGAAATTTCAGAAATAGTTTTCTCCGAACTGCCTTAATGCATCCACCCATAACTCCATTTCCTTTTCTTTCCGGTAATTTTCCGAAATTCCAGATATAGTTCACTTCGAACTGACTTTATGTATCCACCTTACCTATGTTTTTTTTGAAAAGATTTTTGAAAGAAAACTCAGGATTATACAACGCGATGGCTCACAAGGCTATCATTGTGGACAAGTTTCTGACCAAGCACCCAACTAATATCATTGAACAACCACGGCATTCACCTCTTTCTAAAATTATTACTTCAAGCACTCCTTTTTCAGTCAATAGAAGACATAAACAAAGGAGAATTTGCAGCGAGAACTAACGTCTTTTTCGGAGGAAACGATTGAAAAATGTTTTGATGAATGGATTATTCGTTGCCATAAGTATTATTTTAGAAGGAGCCTACTTTCCGGCGTTACAACAAATTTTAATATATAATAAATATTTTGCGCTTTATTGACCAATTCCCGGTGCTTTTTTTTCATAGAATGTATTTCCCACACTGTGGTCGGGATCATAGTTATGGTATTCAATAAACATGAATCTTTTTTGTCATATTTTGGAAAAAAATTGCGCCCCCTAGTAATAAAAAGGTGAAGCATGTACTGTTCAATTACAAAGTTACATTATTATCCGAAAAAAAAAATCAGCAATTAATCAAGATTTGCAAAACATTTCAAAATATGATTTTTGTTTGCTACATGAATCATAGTACTCATATACCTGTCGTCCGTTGGATCATATTCTCATCCTCGGATACTGTTGACTTGATTATAGTTTATGACAAAAACTTTTATAGCAAAAACAATAAACTAACAAGATGGAATGGTCGTCTATTATATTTACTATTTCTTTTTGGTTCACAGCACATGGATCAATCAAACATGGATCATTACAAACAGCAACTATAATAAAGTACTAAATACACTGCACTAAATTAATGCTGTCACTGATGTTTAATGTATAAAAGCTTACGTATCGGGTGTTCCGGCAATAATAATATAATAATTGCAATAAATTTAAATATATAATAAATATTTTGCGCTTTTTACCTAAAATGTATTTTCCACATTGTGGTCGGGATCATGGTTATGGTGTTCAATAAACATGAATCTTTTTTGCCACATTTTGGAAAAAAATTTCGCCCCCTATTACCAAAAAATTGAAGCATGTACGATTCAATTATAAAGTTCCATTATTATCCGAAAAAATCAGCAATGAATCAAGATTTGGAACACAGTTGATAATGTGATTTCTGTTTGCTACATGAATCATAGTACTCGTATACCTGTCGTCCGTTGGATCATATTCTCATATGATGTAGTATCCTCGGATAATGTTGACTTGATTATAGTTTATAGCAAAAACAATAAACCAACAAAATGGAATGATCGTCTTTTATGTTTACAATTTCTTTTTGGTTTATAGCACATAGATCAATCATCATTACAAATAGCAACTATAATAAAATACTGAATACACTGCACTAAATTAATGCTGCCATTGATGTTTAATACGTATATAAATGCTTATGTATCGGGTAATGCATTTATAGACGCAATATAGTGATAATATAATGGTGGTGCCAAAACCAGCCAACCTCACGTATAGATGACGCCAATAGTTTAAGAAAAAATATTTTAGTAAGAAGTGGCAACCTCATAAAACATATGTTTTAAATTTCAAGGCGTCACGTTGTTTAGTATTTTTATTTGAGCCATAAAAAGTAAACTATCTCAGTGAATTTGTAAATATGGAAAGAATTGGTCACCATTATGTAATTCAATAATTCCATTTGAGAAGTCTCAGTCCAACCAATATTAAAGCTGGGCTGAATTTCATTCCACCCAAAGCAATTTGATTTGCTTTTACATATTGCTTATAAAGTCTAAAAATTTAAAATTACTGGTTTTCTACCTTTACAAAATCGATAAATTACAATGTTTTTCTTATCAAATGATATATAAAACTGGAGATGGTTTAGCCTCTTTAGTGAAAATGTAAAATGTTTTATTTAATACGAAAATAGTTCCACTTATTTTGAGAACTGTTTCGAACAATCTGAAATCGTGTTATACAATTTTAATATAGGTTTGGTCAGTTTCCATATGGCTCATAGAGAGGAATAATATTTATCTCCACTCTTTGGTGCAATAGTTTATATTATGCCTGAAAGTATGCTGTAACGTTGTTCTATTAGATAGAGTTCTAGCTTTCTTATGCGTAAAAAATGGTAAATAGCATGGACGTGAACCAAAACCACTTCAAATTTATTCAGACAATACAAATATGCTTTCGTTCACTATTCGAACATTTTATTTCTAAAGATAAAATTGTTAAAGTCTCTATATATTGTTGTTCCCCACGATATAGTTTCAAAGGAATACTATTTAAAAAAGGTTATGAACGAAATATAGATTTTATCTCTTCCACTTCAGTTATTTTCCTTGGCTTCAAGCAAATCAGATGTATCCTACGAGTATATTCGTTGTAATGATTTATGTTCACAGAAGGGAATAGTATAGAAATTTCAACTTTCCCACGTCTTTAAAAAAAGATGAAAAGTTTGACTAGTAGGCTCAAGCAGTCTTTTTCATGCTCGACAAAGTCTTTGTCTTGTTTGATGAAATTAGCTGTTAGTTTGGATCAAGTCTACGCTATTTGCCTTCTTCTCCTCAAACATTGGAGACGTTTAGCTTAGCTGAGTCTATGGATAGTATCAGAGGGAAGCGGGTTCGCATCTCTATAATTTGCTCCTCTATAGTTTCTATTCTAATTAATATTGTTATTGGTTACTTGTAGTTAGTAAATATACAAATAAAATGGACACCATGAGATTAACATCAAACTTTATGAAACAAGAAAAAGAAATCTTTGAAGTGCTAGATCAGGTGAATTAGTTGATTGCGGTATTAGTTGAATTGTAGGCGAAAAATTAAGGAGAGGCGATGTAGTATAGAATTACATATTACCTTGGTGCAAAAATCAGTCCTCTGGCCTCCTTTTGTATATAGTTTCACAAAAAAGAGTATTTATAGCTCAGATGTACTCCTTGTTGAGAATTTGGTACGGCAGCGATTTAGTTTTTCGAATCAAAAGCACAAATCTATTTTATCTTCCTTAATAACTGCCAGCTAGAAATATTTTTTTATAATATGACGGCTTCCAAAAGAAAAAAAATGGGTGTGTTTGGTATTAATTGATATCTAACGCGTTGAAGTCTAAAATATCCTTTGAAATGGAGCTGACAAATTCGTTTGAAATATCATCATCATTAGTGAGGTTAATCAATAGTTTGTTTGGGAACTCAACAAAGGATTTTTTGCACGCGACATTCATCGATAAAGGTTGATGATCTGAGCCAATTGTAAACATTTTTTCTCGATAAAGTGGCTTTTCCGAAGGCCTTCGGCGACATTCAAAATGTATCGGCAGAACCTTCATTTCATAAACAAAATTTAATGCAGCTTCTTCTTACATTGTGAAAATTGCTGAAATAGCTTTTTGCGTCGCACAAAACTAGGCGTAATTTAAACACTAATGAAATTTATAATGAGAAGTTTGGAACAAATGTCTGTCAGAATGCTATCAACTTACTCGCTCATTTCCGATATTGTTTGTAGATTCAAGTACTCCGCATATCTATGTAATGATTCGTGTTCCGCCTGAAAGCATGCTTGAGGATATTGACATTAATTTGTTATAGCTAATTAAAGATAGATAGCTTGTACTTGAAGAATAATACAGACAAACGAACTCCTTACCTCACTGATAAATATTTTCAATGTTTCATGGAACGATTCGCATTACGCCTGAAAGCACGCAGTGGTATTGTTTTACAATCCATTGCTCTTGATTTCATATAGCCAATAAATAGTAAATAGCATAGACTTCAACCAAAGTGAGATCAAATTCTATGAAAAAAGAAAAATTTGCTTGAGTTTGCTAGTCAAACATTTTATTTTTTGAAGACCAGAGAGAGTTCGTCTCTATATATTATTCTTATCAATGAATTAGAACTTATCAAACAAAGAGAAAAAAAAAAACAGTTTTTACTTAATGCTTTTTCTTTTGAATTCCCGAGATAGATGATACTTGGCAGGGATTTGGCCTGTACTCAAAAATATTGAAAAACATAAGGACACATATTGATTGATATAAACCATAAAGGGGAATAATATAGGTATAGAAATTTCAGCATTCTCTCGATTTCAAAAGATAGCATTTACGACTAGTGGGCGGGCTTAGGAACTTTTTTCTTGTCTAATAGAGTTTGTTGTCTTTAATGGTGAAATTTATTGTCTGTCGTATAAGAAGAATTCTACAGTAAAAATGAAGCATATTATTGGAGGCCAGAAAAATTATAAAAAAAAAAACTTTTTCTTATGCATTTAAATGTTTTGGTTTCATTTCGACAGCTTTACGAATAAAATTATTCCTACCACAAATAAGGAAAAGAAAATGGTAACAATTGCCTGAATTCATGTCCATTGATTTCTTAAATATTTTGGTTATTCTGATTTTTCCAGTGCTCTTGCGAAAGAATAGTTTTCTTTTTGTTGACGAATCGTGCAATAAAGCTCATCTACTTTTCTGTTTCACATTCATCCATTTTTCATTCATTACATTAAGTTTAGATAGTGTCCTTCCAGCAGATTTTCGGTTATTCATGTTTGCATTCATATTCTCATCGACATTTCGTTCTGAACAGTTATGATTTATTTTGATCTATCGGCAACCATTGCCGAATATATTGCTTGAATATATTGACGCTGATGAACGCCATATCTGTGCTCACAAGGAAAAACCATATAACTCGGAACTAACTAACTTACATAACTAGCTTTGAGATATTCAGCGTTTTTCAACAAATTTCTATTAATAAAATTTGTTGAAACTTTCGAAATGTATGGAATTTCCAAACCACGCTTATACGTCACAGTGTATCTAAAGAACGCTAATAATAGTAACAAAACAAAAAAACATATTTTTAATTATATCAATATTTAGACATGTGCGAATAATTTGTTAATAGCTATATGTAGTGAACTATATTGAATTTTAGAATGTGGATTAGACGTAGCTATGCGTCAAATTAAGTACAGTAATAATAATTAATAAATGCTATTTGCTCTAAATCCACTTAAGTCGTTTTTCCTTGTTAACACAGGTTTCGATTGACATTGATTAATAAAATCAAATCTAATAATTCGCTAAATTAGATACTAACATAAAATCTCAGTTGTCGAAAGAATCGTGTTTAGAATCACGTTTGATTGCTTATTTCAGTCAGTTTTACAGCACAATAAGAAATTATTAAATTTTAATTATTTTTAATGCAGTGATAAACTTGAAGGACTAAATTCTTAATTCCTAAGCATTTTACTGTCTTTATGGTAAACTAGACATTTCATTTCATGATATTGCTTTTTAAACCTATACCACGTTGTAAATAAATCAATCCAAAAGCAACACCATATCATTTGACAAATTTACAATGTGAGTGGATGAACAAATATCTAACCAAAATCAACAGCCGATTGATGAAAGAGATAAATACTGGATGACCTAAAGAGTAACACTCTGCAACAAATCACAGACACGAGTAGAGGGATACAGCCGGAGAGAATCACACACAGCAGCAGGTAGAAATACATCATCAATTTTTTTGCTTTTTATAAAATAATGTATGCAAACACACATTGTTATCTAATGTTAAACAACATGAAAAATGTGAACATTCCCTCTCTTAGTTCACCCAGAGTTATAATTTAGGTTTACAAAAGAGTAATCACCGGCTTTTTCTTTATATGAAAACTTGTTAGGTTTATGATCATTAACATTAGCGCATAAGAGAAGAGAGTTTAACTGCTCACAAGTCGATGTGGTTGCGAGTATAAATTAAGCTGATGACTTGTTTAGAATGTCAGTTGTGTGGTGCGTTGATCACTTGGCCAGCGCTCTTTAAAGTTTTTGGCTCTTTTAGTTTGTTTATTTTTTTATTTCGTGGCCCTTGGGTTGCAGTCATCCGTGACGAAAAAAAGCGTAAGCGTAAATAACAATTGGACAAAAATTTTTTTTTTTTTTTTTTTCTTTTCTTACGAAATTTACAATATGTATTCAAATCTTAATCCTATCTTGAACTAAAGTATCCTGCCATTGCCGGATCTTGTTTTTGGCGAACAGATCTGTTATCACCGGACCAAGTCTAGCGTGTCCTTTCTTTTTAGCCGTATATGACCGGGAAAATGCTGAAGGTTTTGAGCGAGTGGGTTTGAGTGGGAGGACAACTTCGATATATATGACCTGCTTAATTTTTTCATTTCCTCGGAAATATAAGGAATGTTTAAATCTTTGTGTATGTTTTCATTCCTAACATACCATGGGGCACCACAAATTTGACGCAGTATTCTTGACTGTCTTCTCTGCAGCTTATTTATGTTAGAAGCCGATGCCGTTCCCCACAACTGGATGCCGTATGTCCATATTGGCTTCGGACAAAAAATTAATAACCAATAACAAACCTAAAAATGTTTCCAAAGAACCTACATCATAAATTATTTTTCTGGGCCCAGTTCTTAAACGATTAGTTACATGCAACATTTTCATTAAATTATCAAATTGTTGCCCCACAGCAGAAGGTCTTAAGATCTCTCCAAACGGTCATCGAACATGCTGATGATCTTGATCTAATTACACTATTTTCAATTAGTGTCCGGTTTCGGTTTTAATTAGTGACATTTCGTTTGAATGTTCGGATAAAATGTCACATAGAATTGTGTTCAAAGATATATTTGCTCTCGTGTCTGTGAGTTATGAATCAAAGTAAATTACATGTCAACGTCAAGATTGATAAAATGTAACCGCAAAATTTCGAACCCGTTGAGTGAAATGATCGACAGCAATAGTAGTTGTTAAGACAGTGTATTGACATCATTATAAAACAATTGATTTCCCACACCTGGAAAAAGGTAATGTGGGAAATCAGTCAGTTTAATGATTTCGGAAAATGGGAAATGAGTTTTCCGGATATTGTGATGATTTCGAGAGCAGAGTTATATGTGCTTTTCTAAATAAGTAAAGTGATGTATTTTCCAAATGCAAAAAAAAAGAGGAAATTAACTTGTAGTTAACAACTTACCTGTAGCGTAATAGTTTATGAGAGACAGAAAGAAGAATTCTCATCTTTTTTAAAATATGTGCGGAGGTTTTTATTTGAAAAGCTTTGATGGTTTGAAGATGAAGCTTTGACGATGAAAATAAAACTCCGAACAGTCTTTAGTGACCGTCAAAGTGACCGCAGGTTTTGACCTTTACAAACGACACCGTAGGCTATACTTAAAAATTTACTCTTGGGTTTTCCTAGACGGAAATTCCCGCAAAATGTACCTAATTTAATTTCTCGTTTCCCCAGGAACTTTGTCGAGGAATTCCACGAATGTTTGCAAATAAATAAATATAAACATATTGCTGAAATTTAACAACTATTAATGATAAGCGCTGTCCACACATATTCCATATGAGTCTTAGCATTTCTTTTGTAGTAATTGAAAAACGAGATCTTTTCAAGTGTCGCTTCTCCTTGTAGAAATATAAATTTATAAAGGTTTTCAAATAAAAACGAGTATTATATGTGATGCTCACAATTTCTGGAGTGAGTACATTTTTAAAGGAATGTACATTAATAAACTACAAATTCCCTTTCATCCCTTGAATAAGATAAAGGAGAGCTTCTCCATAGAGGGGAATAATGTCTAGATTTTCACTCTTCCTCATCGCGGACACTCTCCGTAGCAAACTAAATGTCTTTGATGTTTAAAGCAATGATTTATGTTATGCTTGTAAGCATGTTATGGATTTTCTCTAGAAAATTCTGACATTATTTTCTTACTGCTTATAAACAGTAAATAGTATGGTCTTGAAACAAAATGACATCAAACCCTATCAAATATCAAACTGCTTGAGCCTAGATTTTATCCTTTGAAGTCCAGAGAAAATTATAATCTCTATATTATTTTCCTTTACGGTTTACACGCATTCTATGTGAAACATATCAGAACATCAGCTTGTTAAGCTCTTACTTGCCGATTACTCAACTAATCTGTCTCTGCTTAGTCAGAGACATCGAGGTGGTCATCGCTCAAAGAAAGATTTGATGGTTGTGATAGAGTTTGTACCTAACGATCATATTCACGACAGTCGCTTGTTATAATCTAGTTGAAATTCACAAAATTCGATTGTATTTCTAGACAGGCTATATTTCATTACTTCAAAAAACTTCGCTTCTGTAGGGGAAATCACTAAATTTTTAACGTATTATTGTATTGTTTTCTATTTCGAAAGTTTTATCTTTTAAAACTTAAAAGAAATTTTCGTTTTTTTCACGGTGCAAAATATTTTATAATGATTAAAAAATGTATATTTCTTTGGAATTTTGATATATTTCAATATTCCAATAATTGAATATTTGAGATTTATTAAATTAATTCGCGGAACGAAAGATGAAATACCTTGCAACCTTTCCTTATGTATTTATTGTATTATCACATAAACAATTACTGAAGTATGTGTAATAACCTCGTAGAGTTTTATCGTAATCGGTTATATCATTTTTACGCTTACGCCCAACACACAGACACACAATGTTTACATTTTTATATATGTATTTACATGTAAAGCAGAGACCATATTAATAAATAAATTCGATAAATTTAATATATCTGTCAAAAATTGTTCACAGTAATGGTTGCCAAATAAATCATTTAATTGTCAAAGACGGGCTTCTTCAATTAAAATGTACAACGGATAGTGATTGGAGCCCAAATGTCCCTAGAACGTGAAGAAACTTAAAATGTGGCTAGAATAGAAATTTGTGCATTCAAGTTGACTTATGAACAATGTTGAATTTATAAAATCAAATTGATTTAGTTTTTGGGATTTATATAAATTATTTTTTCTTTATTCAATTGAAAAGTAATACATTTTTATCAAATACTATTAATGGCTTTTAAAGATATTTGAATTTAAATGACCTTTCGTAACGCATGTGCGATGTAGTTTTACATTGCTGCCTGGTGGGTGGCAGCGGAATTTGCCTCCTTTATCATCCGAATACATTACTTTAAATCATCCAAATTTCGTTTTGTTTTATATGCTTCCTGATTGCAATAACTCCGCGAGAAATAATCAGATACTCGACGTAATGCCGAACTTTTTCAATTTTTGCTGCAATTCTACTACAACAGGTCTTGCTTTGCGACAAGTTGTTCCTTCTTGTTGTAACCACATGAAAGGAAATACTCTAAAAAACATCTTTGAAGTACTATTTGTTAGCACACTGTGTAATGCATTTCACAGCGGAAAAAACTCAAAGTGATCCGTCTTCTCCATTCCTTCTCCAATTCGTAATACCAAGTTTTGACAGTGTTTCAAAAGACTGGTCATTTCAACGATATTTTGGTCACACACCGAGTTCATTGCCAAAGGCTTTTCGTACTGCAGCAATTTGATGCATCCTCACAACATGACCCAACCAAAACTACCACTGGTCACTTGGCCACGTTGATGTTGGTTTACAAATCACGATCCCTTCGATCCATATCCATAAATTTTTTTGAAATATTTTTCTCTCGAAGACTCCTAAAACTGATTCATCTGATAGTTCCATATCATATGATTCGGAATTGAATGGCAAGAGAGGTGGGACTAGTGTCTGGTATAGTTTGATTTTGTAGTTAAGTCCTTTGTTAACCCCATAGTTTCACCTATTCGTAAGCAATGTTCCTCTTCTAGTTTCAGAGCTGACATCATTAGTTTTATTGAGGGCAGAGATAACGTTGTTGAGCTCATCCATCACTCTAAAGTTATAACATCGACACGATCACGCAGCGTCCCAAATATATAAGTTATTTGTTCATCGAAACAAAAAAATTGGTTCTGTCCTCATTTACAGACTAGCCTACTTTTGCTGATTACTTCTTAATATGTGAAAAGGCTGCAGTAACATCTTGCACTTTTTTGCAAACAATGTTTATATCATCAGCATACAAAAATAGGATATGGCTTCAGTTAATGATGGTAAAAGTCTTATCAACTGCAGCTTTCCTCTTGATCACCTTTAATAGTATGTTGAAGAAGTCGGATGGTTGGCTACCGTACTCCTTGCATGATATTAAATGGCTCACTAGTATTGTTTACCAGCTTCATTGAAGATTACGTGTGAGGCAGTGTCATCAGGCAAAGACTCTTATATGGTCTTATGTAGTTCTCGCTATAACAAGCTGACGCCTCAACATTATGGTCCGAGAAAAGGTGTTATGTCTTAAACTGTTGTTCTTTGGACTTCTGAAGGATTTGCCGCAATGTGAATATGTAGCCAGTCATTTATTTACTTGGTATATAGACGCACTAATAAGGTCCAATCATCTCGGACACGATTGGACTTTAGCCTTTTGGCATATTCCACTTGATAGAACCACTTAAGCGATAAGAAAGAAACTGATATTTCATACTCTATAATGGTCTTTTTTGAACACAGGATACAATACATTTA
This sequence comes from Philornis downsi, assembly GCA_019455685.1. Lineage (NCBI taxonomy): Eukaryota > Metazoa > Arthropoda > Insecta > Diptera > Muscidae > Philornis > Philornis downsi. The sequence goes on from JAHXMU010000197.1 coordinate 67,539, forward strand.
AAATAATTTGAGGGCTGATGTTTGATGATTATTAGCTCACCTCCACTGGCCTTAAATAGCTCTGTCCGCCAGCCTTCAACAGCTCTGTTGTTCTTAGCTTGCGATACTTTTATTCTGATCTCATTTTGCTTCGATGCTCGGCAATCTATGCCATTGCTGGTTACTAGGTGATCCATTCTCTAGTGTTATTATCTGGAAGAGAAATGTTCTTTCTATTATTGGAGCACACTTAACGTATTTGCAACCAGATTTGTTTTCCATAACTCGTGCCTTTGACATTTTGGAGGAATTTTAGGGCTTCATCTATATTCCTTTCTATATTCTTGGTTTCCATCTGTTTCCACAAACTTTTTTTACTTAAAAAGCGAAGCGCTCCCTTACATCATGCGTTATATTTGGCTGCAGCATTGCCTATATCCAAGCCCATGTTAGGATCACGAATTATAGGATCGTCCATAACATTAAAGACATGCTTTCCGTCTATTATCAGGCGATCAATTTGGTTCCTCGGGCTTTGATCAGAATATAGCTATGTTGCTTTGTAGAACATGGTTCCGCGGGCTATCATGATATGTGCCATGGCTAAGACTTAGCTTTCTAACTGTTGAACTAAGAACATTAAAATTCACAAGATTTCGATTCACACCTGGGCGTAGTTACACCAAAACGCCAAATAATTGTAAAAGATTTTATATTTTTAGTTTAATGCACATCATCAACTTCGTAAAATTCTGACATCATTTCAAACCCCTTCTAATTTTCAAAATTTCTATTTCACTCTTTCCAGATATTCTGTCTATTGTCAATATGAAATTATTATTAGCCACTTTATTGGCCGGTTTGGCGGTTGGTTTCAAATGTTTGTCCAACAATTATTCCCGTGTAATCCAATATTTCCTATTATTTTCAGCTTTGCCACTGTGTCGTTAAAGAAGAAATCGCCGCTGCCGAATACTTGCAAAAAATCAACAAGGAATTGACCAAACGCACTAATGTCGAAACGAAAGCATACTGGGCGTATGCCACCAATATCACCGATGAGAATGAGCGTAAATATAATGAGATTTCTGCTAAAACTGCTAAATTCAAAAAGAAAATCGCCAAGGAGATTGCTAAGTTTAATTGGCGCTCTTACTGCAATGCCGATACAAAACGTCAACTGGAGAGTTTGTCCAAATCCGGTTATGCCGTTTTGCCTAAAAAGGATTATGAAGAATTATCGGATGTGTTATCTTCAATGGAGTCCAATTACGCCAAGGTCCGTGTTTGCGACTACACGAATGAGACCAAGTGTAATCTGTCTTTGGAGCCTGAGATCGAAGAAGTGATTAGCAAGAGTCGTAATCCTGATGAATTGAAATACTACTGGACTCAGTTCTATGATAAGGCCGGAACACCAACGCGGAAATCATTTGAGCGCTACATTGAATTGAACCTTAAGGCAGCTAAATTGAATAGTAAGTACAAAATGGGATAGAGATTTTTTGGGAAAATTTATGAAAAATAAGGCTGAATAGCGGAATTTTGACACTTTTTGTAGAAAATTTGAAATTTCGTGGAAAGTTCAGTGTGATATAAGTTGTCGAGAAGAAAAAATGTAAGAACCAGAAGTTTGAGTGAATGTTCTTTGACATCTTTTATATATAAATTAAGGTTGATATTAGGCATGATATATTTGTAATGATAGATTTGCAATTGTAAATCATTACAGTGAGAATGGTTTGGAAAACTTTAAAATTATGTTGGGTGGAGTCACAGGGAGGAATAATGCAGAAATTTCAACTTTTTTAATGCCTTAAATACTCTCTAGAGGTTTAAACAAACCAAATGTCTCCAATGTTCGATGCAACGACATATATTACGTCTAAAAGCATGCTATGGTATTAGTATAGAAGGTACTGCCATTGATTTCATATGATAATAATTGCTAAATAGTATGGACTTGAGTTTAAATAGCATCAAATTCTGTCAGACAAGAAAGCCTAAAAATTTCTATGATAAAAATATCTATAATATCCTGTGGGTAAATGCATAGAGGGTCATAAATTAGAGATGTCATCTCCCTCATCTGATATACCCTCTGCTACTAAATGTCTCTAATATTAGGTGGAATGATTTATACTCGTTTTAGGCCGGAATGCATATTATACTTCTATTTCAGAAGAGATTGGTATTAGTCTAATAAGTATTAGTCTATAATGCTCGTGAACCGAAATAATATCGAACCCAAACATACGAGAAAAATTACCTTAAACTTACCTAGCGAACATTTTATCTATTGAAATTAGTAAATAGTTGACATTGGCGTCTACTCCTAGACGCTATCAAACTCTAAAGGTAGCTTCTAATAATATACTAGGATATCATATTATTGAAATCATGTTCTATATCCAAAAACAAGATCAATGTATTATTACCATAAAGATAAAGCCTTCAACTAGTTTCATGCAGTTTCATTTTGGTTCAAGTTTATGCTATTTACCAATTATTAGCTATATAAAACCAATGATAATAACCTCTAGAATAATACCAAAGCATGCTTTTAGGCGCAGTATAAATCGTTGCAACAAAAATTGTTTAGTTTGGTCGTACTTACGGAGAGTATTTTTCTCTATGACGTAGGTACTTTTTTCTTTTTCTTTATTGCTTTGAATATTGATAGTTATAAAACGATATTTAATAATTTAAACCAAAACAAATCAGTTTGAAGCCTCAGCGTCTTGTAGACTTGACACAAGCGAGTTAGTAATACTGCGAATTATTTACAATATTTTAAGATGAAAGAGAAGAAATATGTATATATATATATTTATATTTATATTTAGAATGGAAATTACTTATCAATTCATTTTTTAAATCAGAAGTTTTTCTACGTTGTGTAACAAATAACTTTTGAGCAAAGTTTTAAACGAAGAAATTCTCGTTTCAGCCTTTAAATAAGGAGGTAAATGATTAAATTCTTGACTTCCTGAAAATTGTATTCGTTGTTTCGTGGTTTTAAACAAACACGTTATTACGCATAGATTGCTACTATTTCTTGTATTGAAACTGTTTTGATTTCTGGTGAACTTTATAGTATGATGTCCTATATTACGAACGCACTTAAAAACTTATAATAAAAGCTGCAGTTTATAGATTCCGCATATTGCCAAAATCGTGGGAAAAACATTTTTATATAAGGAAACAGTCGAAAATGTCATAGAAAAGATTTGTCACTATTTTCAATGCCTTTGACTGAACTCTTTGCAAAGATTTTAATTCTGCACTATTGCTATATCCGTATACAACAGCCAAGTAATTGAAATTGCTTTGGATCAATGCCTTATACACCAATATTCTAGTATTTCGGTCAAATTTATTCTTGAATTTATATAACAGTTCGAGAGCTTCCGCTGACTTCATTTTCAAGTGTTGAATGTGACGATCCCACGAAAAGTTACTTTGAAGGTATAAACTTAAGTATTTTACAGTATTGACTTCCCCGATTTTTTTGCCATTAACATGGGCAACTAAGTTCCTGCTGTGCACATTATATGGCCTAAAACGTATAAGATTTGTTTTATCAGGGTTTAAAAATAATTTTTTTATTCGTGGAAATTCTGATATGAGAAGAAATTACGTTCTATATAAGCTTCAACTACAGTTTCAAAGCGATAGGGATAAATCAGACATATATCGTCAGCATATATGAATAGTTTGCCTGTTAACCCAACGTTTATTATGTCATTTATATATAGGTATATTTTAAATAAAAGAGGTCCAAGAGGTCCACTACCTTGTGGCACACCATGTTCAGCATGAGCCAAGTCATGATCACAAGTTTATGATCACCTATGCTGTCATACCGCCTTCGGTTATGCAAATAATTTGCGATAGGTGACAGCTCTCTCCCACAAACTCCATAATATTCAAATTTTTGAATTAAAATTTCGTGATCAATAAGATCAAATGCTTTGGAAAAATCATAAAAAATTCCAACTGCACCTTTAAAGCCATCGTCCAAAGATTTACAAATTTATGACAGCTTCTTCAGTACCGCACCCATTCCTGAATCCATATTGAAAGCCACTTAATAAATTGTTTTCTTCAAAATATCCTGATATTTGACTATAGTATGTATAATATTCGTTCAAATATGTTGTTAATTACTGGCAAAACAGCAATTGGCCTGTAGTTGTCAACAGTAGTAACGTTGCCTTCTTTTGGGGTAGGAACAAATCGGTGTACTTTCAATATGTCGGGATACACTGAATTGTCGACAACACCGTTAAATATATTTACTAAAAATGGGGTAAGAATGTGAAGACTTTCTAGCATAATGACTGAAGAAATTCCATCATTACCCGGACTTTTCCCACGCGATAAACGATGTTCTGTATTTCATTGTCTGTGGTTTTTTTTATAAAAGCTGGTATAGATTAGGCTAGGAAGGAAGTTATTTGTATAATGAGTGAGACAAATGGGTGAAGAGTTTCCTAAGGATCAGACAATAGTTTTTGTTGAACACCTGTAATCATATAATACTGGATTATTTTACCAAATTCGCTGAAAAAACTAGACATTTTTTCCTGTCGCCTCTTTTAGAGTTCACCTCAGGTGCTGAAGCTTGGTTGGACGCATATGAGGACCCTACTTTCGAGGCTCAGTTGGAGGCCATCTTTGAAGATATTAAACCTTTGTATGAACAAATTCACGGCTATGTCCGTTACCGTTTGCGTCAACATTATGGTGATTCTGTTGTCTCCGAAACTGGTCCTTTGCCTATGCATTTGTTAGGTAACATGTGGGCTCAACAATGGACCAACATTGCCGATATTGTTGCACCCTTCCCCAATAAACCCGTGGTCGATGTCACCGATGAGATGGTTGCCCAAGGTTATACTCCCTTGAAAATGTTCCAAATGGGTGATGATTTCTTCCAATCCATGGGTCTGATTAAATTGCCACAGTAAGTGAGGGAGAAGAGTGGGAGATCGATTGCAATCACTGGTGATTTCATGTTATTACTTTTTTTCAGGGACTTCTGGGATAAAAGTATTTTGGTCAAGCCTGATGATGGACGCGATTTGGTTTGCCATGCATCCGCCTGGGATTTCTATTTGATCGATGATGTGCGCATTAAGCAGTGCACCCGTGTTACCCAGGAACAATTGTTCACTGTCCATCATGAATTGGGCCATATTCAGTACTACCTGCAATACCAACATCAACCATTCGTGTATCGTGCTGGTGCTAACCCCGGTTTCCATGAAGCTGTCGGTGATGTCTTGTCATTATCGGTCTCCACACCCAAGCATTTGAAACGTGTTGGTCTATTGAAGAACTATGTTCACGATGAAGAAGCTCGTATTAATCAGCTGTTCATGACTGTAAGTAAAAAACGGAAATGCATGATGTCTTAATACGAATTTTTCATGTAATTAAGTTAGAAACTTTTATAGCATAAAACTTTATTAACCCTTTACTAAGACCACCTTTAAGCTTAGATCGCCATCTTCCAAAGTGAATATAAAGTTCTTTTTAACACATCATCTCTAACTTAAATAAAGTATGTGGCTATCTGCCAATTCTCTCTGGAGTGCTGAAAGTAAAACGTTCACTTAGTATGTTCAAACAGTTTTCGTATTTTTCATTGAAGGAGTTTATTATCAATTAGGTCAGATCTTAGCTTCTAGGACAAATTCATTGCCAGTTTTCGCTCATATTATAAATATTTTCAATAGTATCAAAGATTGAAAAGTTTTATATACTGTTTGGTATTCCAAATTTTGGCATATTGAAGCTTAAATCAATTCATGGGCATGCCTCTTGCCACTTGCAAGCTCCTACTGTGAGATAGAGCATATTTAGCGGCAAATGGTAGCTGGGCATCTGTCCGAGCTGTGATCAATCCGGACGGATGTGGCCTCGCCTAGATCTGAAGCGTTTACACACACTGCTGTGGCTACCAAGACCCGACGTCTCATTGCTTGTATCCGTCATGACGGAACACTGTCTGATTGGAAGACATGCTGTGATACCGAAGGTTGCGATTAGTGGCTTCTGCAGGAACTGTAGGGATGAAGAGGAGGAGGAGGAGGAGGAGATCAAAGAACATCTTCGCTGCAATTGTCCAGCCCTGGCCAACAGGCGGGGATCAACACTGGGCTCTCATTTCTTTAGGAACGAAATAGATATTGTCCGACGTAAGAGCTTCTTGAGGCGCTCAAGATGGTTCAGCGGGGGAAACTAGGGGCCTCGTTATCTCTAGTCCCGTGGTAACACAATAGACTACACAGTCTAAGTGAGTCTGTCTATTCAGACTGCCACACTGACCTAACCTAACCTAAGCTCAAATCATGAATATTAAGTCCACCGTAAAAAAATCATTTCTAAGTTAAACAAAATATGAAACTAGCTCATATTTGAGTCATTCCGTGCCTTTGCCAAATCTCGCTAGCAGTTTTATCAGTTTCTTTGATATCATTTTGCCCAGATTTTGGCTACCGGAATATAATCATAGCCTGCTTTCAGGCATGTTATAAGTATTTGCTTTTAACAATGCATACGATTGTTTCAACCTCCAGAGATTGTGTGAGCTTAAATCCCTCTATCATTATCATCTAGGCTAGTATTAATAAGAAGCAAATGAATTAGAGATTTTAAATAGATTTAGTCTTCTCAGATGGCCTTTGTAGGTTCGAGCATATAAATTATTTCTAATTTTTGAAAAACACTTAGTTGCGCACGATATGTTTTCAGGCGTAATAAAAATAGTTTGCTTGAAACTTCGAGATGAAATCTCTGTTTCATTACTCTCTATCATAGTAATGTGGAGGAATAATATAGAGAATTATACTCTCTCTCTCTCTCTCTCTCAACTCTACAAAAATTCTATTATGCTATAGGTTTAAATTGATCTTTCTGGCATGATGGAGATTAGTCTTGGAGTTAAAATCTTTGCTATTTGTCATTGAATAGATATGAAATATCACTGACAATATTCTGTAGAATATAAATCATTACATAAAAAAGAGTATGATTTTAGGCATAATATAAATTATTACATAAAAAACAGTATGCATTTGCTTCAGTGAAACGTTCTGAGATTTGTTGAAATACTATTGTTGCAGTCTACTTGCTATTCACTTCTATTATGCTGTTAGTAGCCAATCAATGTCTCCTCGTTCTCTCGCTCTCTCCATTATAGGCTTTGGATAAAATTGTCTTCCTTCCATTCGCCTTCACCATGGACAAATATCGTTGGGCGTTGTTCCGCGGTCAAGTTGATAAATCCGAATGGAATTGTGCCTTCTGGAAATTGCGTGAAGAATACTCAGGCATTGAACCACCAGTAGTTCGTACTGAAAAGGACTTTGATGCTCCCGCTAAATATCACGTATCCGCTGATATCGAATATTTGAGATACTTGGTTTCCTTTGTCATTCAATTCCAATTCTATAAGTCGGCTTGCATTAAGGCTGGTGAATATGACCCTAACAATCCTGAATTGCCTTTGGATAATTGTGATATCTACGGCAGTTTGGCAGCGGGTGAATCTTTCCAGTAGGTTTTTGTAAAAAATATAATAGTAACCATCTAGAAATATTTCATATGTGTGGTTTGTATATTTACAGAAAAATGTTATCCTTGGGCGCCTCCAAACCCTGGCCTGATGCATTGGAAGCTTTCAGCGGTGAACGTACCATGAGCGGTAAGGCTATTGCTGAATATTTCGAACCTTTGCGTCGTTGGTTGGAAGCCGAGAACATCAAGAATAATGTCCATATTGGCTGGACTAAATCAGACAGTAAGTATACATTTTGGATTTGTAGAAAGGAGAGACACTAATTTGTTTCCTATTTGTATTCTTTACAGAATGTGTCTCCGCATAAATTGTCAGCAGTGGTTACTTTTAAAAGCTTTAATTTTTTGTTAAATTGTTGTAATAAATAATAGTATTAAATGTAAAATTATTACTGGTATTTATGTATTTAATAATACATCAGAATATTAACTTAAGCATGGCTTAAGAAAATTTAATTCATTTGGTATGTGGGGTTTTCCAGTATTCTTTGTATGCCAGGGAACTGATACTGATTTTTAATTCGTGGTATTATTGAAGTTGTGACTAATGTCTAGAAAATGGAGAAAAAAAAAAAAATTATAGCAAATGTAATGTGGGAAAAGTTAAAAATAATTATAAAGTTTTTAGAGCGTTCTTTTTGAACGTTTGCAAAAATTCATTCCTCAGGAAAAGAATACTGTATTTGGAGAACAGAACAATTATTAATTCTTGTAAAAAATTTTCTTTTGGACATTCTTTCCCAAATAGTCAACAAAATTCTTCGGACAGTCGAGTTTCATAACTCTCCAGGCACTAATGGAATAATTATAAACATATTTTTAATTTCTATACCTGAGATTACTCAAATACTTGTGGACAAACCATGAAGTCTAGGGCTGAATATTGTTCCTAAGAGCTCGGAATTCTCTTTTCGTGGCTGTCCTAAGACTGCCAATTTATATTAATTAATTATATTTCTTTGTTTTGAAAGTTTTTATATAAATTTAAGGGAATTAATATGATCTTTGGCAAGTCGGCTGAGAATGCATTTGATGAAGTTGTAGTTTGTTGGGAGACCAACTTATTTGGATACAGAACGTTTTTTTCGGGAATATAATAACAGGCGTGATTAGGTACGCTATTGAGCGCTTGGATACAGCTGAAGTCCCAGTGGAATAATTTACCTGTATACTGGACAATCGATTACTACTCTCTTTAAGATTTGAAAGATAAGACATTCGCTAAGTAGTTTTTTTTAATATGATGCCATTGAGGTTTAGGTCCATACCAATGCTCATGTTTTTTTGTTTAAACAGCAGTGCATGCTTTCAGGCGTAATAAAAATCATTGTATCTAACATGGAGACATTTTATTTGCTTAAACCAAGGAAGAGTGTCTCAGGGAGACGACATCTCTGTTCCCCTTTATGCATCTATCCCACGGAGTTGAATATATTATTGGCAAATTAAATCGTTTAACTCAGATACTTTCCGTAGGCTCGAGGAAACTAAATGTGTGCAATGTTTGAGAAGATTTATATTGCGCCTAAAAGCACGCATTAGTACTATTATGGAGGTCATTGTAATTGATTTTATATATATTTTTATTTTATATACCATTGAAACACGAGTTTGAGCAAAGCAGAGCTGTATGTCGATAAGCTTCATGTGTTCGTGCTGGCTACAACTTGCTATAATAAACTCCCTCATCTACTACGCGCCTAATCCTGATGTTCCCAACACACAATGGCAATATATTGACCACACGATAGAAACTGCCGTAAAAACCGGCATGAAACCCCACTCTTAGACAACCTCTGAAATGTCCCACAATTCTTTACAAAAAAACGAATGCTGCCTATATGGCAACGCTGCAGCCTGTAGCAACGCGTGTACGATGGAAGGATATAAAGAGAAGAGACAGACCGAGCTGTTAAGCTGAAGACACGGTTGTGGAAGAATGCGAGAAAGCGGGGATATGGAAAAGTGCGGGTATCATGGTGAAGTTCGAAAATTTTAAAAAGAACAAAACTTAAAGCTTTGAGTTTAAGGAAGGAAATCTGATCATATCTGTGACAGAGTATGTTGTAATTAAGAGAAGAGCATTTAAACAAGTTATTCATAATAACTAATAATAAGTCCGGCGTGGCAATATGAACGAAGAAATCACTCCAACTATCGGCGATGGCAAATACGGCCCAGCTCAGACTCAAAACAAAATCAGGAAGGCAGTATCATAGCTTTAGAACAACAACGCTGCGAATGCTGATAGTCTGCAGTCAGAGTTATTTGAGACTGTTGGCAATTGGCTGATAATTAACATACATCTCCTCCTGTACAGGATTATACTCAATGAATGCATGGACTATTATTGGAATCTAAGCGTATTATGTCATGTGTTCAAAAAAGATTATTCTAATGTATGTACCTGCTATTGCAGTATCAGTCTTTTATCTATATCTTAGAATGTTTGGTCGGTTGTGACATATGAACAACAAAAACCAATTCTACCTATGCTGTTTGGACATCGTCAGAGAGGCTTTAGACTTGGTAGACCGACTGCTGACCAGATATTCACTTCACGGCATATGCTAAAGAAGAAGAAAAAAAAACCTTAAAACACATACTAATTTTGGTTAATTTTGTTTTGCCAGAGAGTAACAAAGCAACTGATACGAAGAATCCTCTCTTGTAAATTTTTGTAATAAGTCGATACGGCAAAAACTGTTGGAAGCTAAATTACAATCGAAACTCTAAGTTAGTTATTTATATGTATTGGCATAATTTAAATATCTTTGCGAATAAAATTATTCAATTAATGCGGGAATCCTACCGTATATAAAGGAAATAAAATAATAACAATTCCCTGGAATTCATTCCTTTGATTTCTTACATGTTTCAGTTATCCTGAGTTTTTCAGTGCTTTTGTGAAAGAATAGCTTTCTTTGTTCACTAACCGAACAATCAAACTCATCTACTTTTCTGTTTCACAACTCATTACCTTAAGTTTAGATAGCGTTCCAGAAGCTTTGCCCTTCCAGCGGAGTTTCGATTATTCATATTTGCATTCATATTCGCATCGCTTGGTCCTTCCAGCGGATATTTGGTTATTCATATTTCTTTCATATTCGCATCGACATTTCATTCAGAACAGTTTTGATTTATTTTGATCTATCGGCAACCACTGTAACTGGATGTGCTTGAATATATTGTTCATTACATATCTGTGCTAACGAGGAAAAACAACTTAACTCAGAATTTATCGTTTTTAGATATTCAGCGCTTTTCAAAAAATCTCTGTTAAGGAAATTTGTTGAAACTTTCGAAATGTATGGAATTTCGAAACCACGCTTATACGACACAGTGTGTCTAAAGCACGCTAACAATAGTAAAAAAACACATATTTTTGTTCATATCAATATTCAGAGGAGTTGCTCAACTTTTTTAAAAATCGCTATTTTAATAAATGCTATAAGTAGTGAACTACATAGAATTTTAGAATGTGGATTAGACGCAGCTCTGCATCAAATTATTAACAGTAATAATAATGAATAAGTTCTATTAATTTATTAACCAAATTTAATAATCCGCTAAATTGGATACTAACCTAAAATATCAGTTGTCGAAAGAATCGTGTTTAGGATCACGTTTGATTGTTTATTTCAGTCAGTCATACTGCACAACAAGAAATTATTAAATTTTAATTATTTTTAATGCAGTAATAAACTTTGATGGATTAAATTCTTGATTCGTGAGCATTTTACTGTCCTTACGATCAGTTAGACATTTCATTTCATCGAATCGATTTTTAAATCTAGACCACGTTGTAAATAAATCAATCCAAAAGCAGCACCATATCATTTGACAAATTTACAATGTGAGTGGCTGAACAAATATCTAACCAAAATCAACAGCTAGTTGATAAGAGAGATAAATGCTAGATGATCTAAAGAGTAACGCTGTACAATAAATCACTGGCACGAGTAGAGAGATGGAGCCGGAGAGAGTTACACAGCAGCAGGTAGAAATATATCATCAATTGCTTTTTGTAAGATAATGTATGCAAACACACATTGCTATTTAATGTTAAACAACATGAAAAATGTAAACATTCCCTCTCTTAGTGCACTGAGAGTTATAATTTAGATTTACAAAAGAGTAATCACCGGCTTTTTCTTTATATGAGAACTTGTTAGGTTTATGATCATTAACATTAGCGCATGAGAGAAGAGAGTTGAACTGCTCACAAGTCGATGTGGTTGCGAGTATAAATAAAGCTGATGACTTGCTTAGAATGTCAGTTGTGTGGTGCGTTGATCACTTGACCAGCGCACTTTAAAGGTCTCGGCTTTTTTAAGTTTGTTTATTTTTTTCATTTCGTGGCCATTGGTTGCAGTCATCCGTGACGAAAAAAGCGGTCAAGTGTAAGTGATAATTGGACAAAAAATTAATAACCAACAACAAACCCAAAAGTGTTTCTAAAGAACCTAAATTATAAATTGTTTTTCTGTGCCCCGTTCTCAAACGTTTAGTTATATGCAACATTTTAATTAAATTATCAAACTGTTGCCCACAGCAGAAGGTCTTAAGATCTCTCCAAACGGTCACCGAACATGCTGATGATCTTGATCTAATTACACTATTTTCAATTAGTGCCCGGTTTCGGTTTTAATTAGTGACATTTCGCTTTAATGTTCGGATAAAATGTCACATAGAATTGTGTTCAAAGATATATTTGCTCTTGTGTCTGTGAGTTGTGAGTCAAAGTAAATAACACGTCCACGTCAAGATTGATAAAATGTAACCGCAAAATGTTAAACCCGTTGAGTGAAATGATCGACGACAATAGTAGTTGTTAAGACAGTGTATTGACATCATTATAAGACAATTGATTTCCCACACCTGGAAAAAGGTAATGTGGGAAATAAATCAGCTTAATGATTTCAGGAAGTGGGAAATGAGTTTTCCGGATATTGTGATGGTTTAGAGAGCAGAGTTTTATGGGCTTTTCTAAATAAGTAAAGTGATGTATTTTCCAAATACAAAAAAATGGGAAATGGATTAACTTGTAGTTAACAACTTACCTATAGCTTGAAAGCTTATGAGAGCCAGAAAAGAGCGTCCCCATCTTTTTTTTTTACAAGTGCGGAAATATTTATCTGAAAAGCTTTGACGATGAAAATAAAACTCCGAAAAGTCTTTGGTGACCGTCATAGTGACCTTTACAAACGGCACCTTAGGCTATATTTAACAATTTCATCTGGGGTTTTCCTAGACGGAAATTCTCGCAAAATGTAATTAATTTCATTTTTCGCATTCCCAGGAATTGTGTCGGGGAATTCCGCCAAAGTTTGCAAATAAATAAATATAAATATATTGCGGAAAATTAACAACTATTAATGATAAGCGCTGTTCACACATAATCCATATCAGTCTTAGCATTTCTTTTGTAGTAATTTAAAAACGAGAGTGTCGCTTGCCCTTGTAGAAATATAAATTTATAAATGTTTTCAAATAAAAATGAGTATTAGGTGCGATGCTCATGACTTCTGGAGTGAGCAAATTTTTAAAGGAATCTACTACATCAGTAAACAACAAATTCCATTGCATCCCTTGAATAAGACAAAGGAGAGCTTCTCTATAGAGGACAATAATGTCGGGATTTCAAATCTCCCTCATATCGGACACTCTCCGTAGCTTAAAGCAAACTAAATGTCTTTAATGTTTGAGGCAATGATTTATGTTATGCCTGTAAGCATGCTGTGGATTTCCCTCAGACAATTTTGAGATTATTTTCTTACTGCTTATAAACTGTAAGTAGTATGGACTTAAACCAAAATGACATCAAACCCTATCAAATATCAAACTTTTAGGTGTAATTAAATTAGTTCTTCAAATATTGTACAAATTTAAGCCCATGAAGAATATCTGAGAAGGATGAAGTGAAATCTCTATGACCGTATCATTCTGGTGATTTACCACGTATTTACAATATATGTATATTTATAATATTACAGTAATGATCAGTTGTTAAATTTTTTGTTCAACTAAAAAATTAATACACCCGAAAGGTCTACGGGTTGTATTTTATAGCAGGCAAATGGCTAATGTCTCAAATATTATCTGACAATTGATGTGCTTAAACAAATTATAAAATGAAACGTGATAAAAAATCCAATTAGATTTCATGCGTAGGCAATTCGTATTTTAACAAATTATACGAAATTATTTATAAATAACACAGAGGCAAAAATTTTGTATTAATAAGTATGATCACGAAGTTACTTATCAATAAGACGATTATCAGAGTTTGTATTAATAATCTGCTTCCTCTCTGCCTTGTTATATGTACAAGGCGATCGTATGATAGAGCTGGTGCATACGTACATATATTACAAAAACGGGAATAGGATAAGTTTTAGAAGGCTAAATATGTATATTAATATGCATGATATTTGCCACTTCCAGGAAGCAAATATTTAGGAAATGTTGCTGTTGCTCTTTAGTGCAAAGAAAATTGTGAAGCAAATATAATAAGTTCCAGAAGTTGTCCATGGTTGATGTCTACGGTATTCTTCATATGTTAGGCTCAAGAAGCCAGCTCAGGAAACAGCTTGGTCCGATAAATATTCTTGTCTAACTTGGAAAATGTCTAGCATACTTGATGACGGAAAATCTCTGAAATGTCTTCATTGGCGGTGTATTAAAACACCTGATGTTTGATTGGGCTGAAAGTTAGACAGCTAAATAATCTAGAAAATCTAATGAAATCTAATGGTCTAGTTGTAAAAAGGCATTTATTTGAAAAAAAAATCTTTGTCTAAGTCAGTTTGGACAATTTTTGTCTATTTGCTATTTCGGTTGAAGTCCATCATATTTGTCGTTTTAAAAAAGTGGTATATAAATGCTTTTGAAACAATGAAATAATTTCAGTGATTATTGAATACATTTTACATGTTTTATCATGCTGAGAAGATACACATAAAATCTCTAAAATCCATAGTAAAGAGCAATTTGGAGATTTTAACTGGCTTTGCATCAAATTGTAAAATAGGCTTAAGCTGATATTCCTTGAGTGGTTCCAAATCTACGCTATTTGCCACTTATTAGCTATTAAAAACTAATGTCAAATATTATAAGCTAATACCACAGCATGCTTTCAGGCATAACGGAAAAATGTAAATCGTTGTATCAAACAGGGAAACAATTAGTAAGCTTAAAACCGCTGAAAATATTAGTCATCTTTATGTCATAACCCCTTTAAATGCCGATTGCAAACAAGAATGAAATAGAGATTTATTTCCTTCTCTTCTCAGACATGACACCTGCTTTTCGAGAAGATTTGTTCATTGTTTTCTTATAGCTAAATCCGCCTTCTGGCTTTTTTTAATACATCTTTCCGAAAGTCGCGAAGCTGGTGTTTGGTACTGGAATTGGCACTTTTTGCAGCTTCAGTAAACTTAACCTTTTTCCCGCCGCACTCTTTAATTTTATAACTTAAAGTACCTCTTTGCTCCCAAAGAAAAATACACTTCGGTTGGTTGGTTTGATTTTTTGGCCTGTAACCAACAGTTTTAATATCTGTCAGTATGATGGCACAAAACGCTTTTAGGCAACATTAAAATTTTTCACCAAATATGGTTAATAGTTTGTTTGCTCAACAAGTTTGGGTCATTTGATCCACATTTTTTAATTTCGCTGTTGTTGATATTTATCACCTTTTAGATATAACGAAGAAAGTTAAATATTAATTATATAAAGGCAAAGCTAAACCTTTACAACGAACCTTCGAGACATTTCGTATGTTCGAACCTGCGGAGACTAAATGAAAAGAAATTTGAAATCTTTAGATCATCTATTGAAATCTGTAGATCATTTGATGTAATTTCGATCGAAATCTATCATATTTATCATTTTTAGTAGATGGAAACTAGTAAAAACATCTGTTAGTATAAAGACGCAGCATGTTTTTAGGCGCAATTAAATAATTTCATCGCTCATCGGAGACCTTTTTTAGTGCTATATCTAATAAGGGCCTTATGAGTATAGCGATATGAAATTTCCGAAATTATTTTAAGATACGATGCATTAGTTTTGTCAGATATTTTCAACTGTTAGGAAGCAAAGGCTTGGAAAATGTAATGTAATTGAATTCTATCCCTGGAATGATATTTTTTCTCCAAACGACACCGTTTTCTAAATCTGAATTATTTTCTGTTGTTAGATGCACTTTTTGTCAGATTGTTTAAAGTTCATAAAGTGTACCGCTTATTAGCTTTGAGAAACCACCACCAACTTTTGTTAGCATAAAGATATGGAGTGATTTTAGGCGGAATTAGATATTTTCATCAAACATTGGGGGGAGGCATTTTGTAATCTCGAACCTACGGAAACCGAGTGAGAAGAGGGATTTCATATCTTTAAATCTTCTACTTTCCATGGCTAATAAGCTACAAACGTAAAGAAGAATAATAGGGATATTATAAGTCCTTCACTTCAGATACTCGCCGAAGTTTCGAGCAAACTAAATGCCTTCATTGTTTGACTAAACAATTAAGCCTGTTAATGGTTAATAGCATGGAATCAAATCGATGTTCAACTCTTTCGAATAAGAAAAATAAGTTTGCGCTTACGCGTGGAACGTTTTATCTTTCGAAGGCTAGAACAATATAAAATTTCTATATTTTTCTTTTCTACGACTACAAATCATATTCTGTCAATTCCATTGGATTTATTTATGGCCACACTAATGCACAAAACTTTTATCTATATATTCCGTAGATGGTTTGATCGAAGTCATTCGAAATCAATGATTTACAATTGTGAGAGATTAAATGCCGTTGGATTCTACATTGAAGACTATAAATTTCAATTCATTCTGTAGAAATCAAAGATCGTAAATTTTATGGGATACAAATCAAATCAAACAAGCAGCTACTGATATCCGTCGCACATCGATATACTAAAAGTTGTGAGAGTATAACAATCTTATCTGAAAAAGAGGACGTGCATTAATTAAAAAAGAAAGTTCTTTTTTTTTGGAATAAATAAAATTGTAATACATTCATTTGTGAAGAGAGGTAGACAGCATATTATATATTCGTATTTGCAATTCTAAAGAGTCTGGACAAATTAAGTTCAACACAATGAGTTCAATCAAGTAACAAGTGTTTTTTGAACTTAAGTGTTTTCCTCCAACAAATTTCCTGCCCTAACTCTCTTTCCCTTCTTCTCGAATTAACATTTTTTATTTGTTTTAGATACAGTGATTTTGTTTACAATACGTGATTGTAATATTTAATTAAATATATTTAATTTGTTTTCTCATGCCTATCGGAAACTGACAATGAGCTTTTTTTCATTTTTTTTTGTTTATTTATTCTTCAAAACTCGAAACGTACTTCGAAGTTCTTTTTCGTATGTATTTGTTAAAATGTGGCATTGGAATTTCGAATGTGGCCATAAAAAAATGGAAAAAAAACTTGAAACAAAAACATGGCTTGTATCAGTTCATAAATATTTTAGTCAATTAACCAAGTTTGGTGGATTCTTAGCAGGTGCACCAATTCTTTTCGCAGTATACATTCTTGCATCGAATAGAATGCGACTAGTATTTGAGTTCAACAATTTATGAATATTTTCAGTGTTTTCATTTTCTAAAATTTTGTATTTTAGAGCTCTTTTAACATTGCTGGAAATGTTATAATGATTAAAAAATGTATATTTCTTTGGAAGTTTTATATATTTCAATATTCCAATAATCAAATTCTTTGTAAAGATTTGAGCTTTATTAAATTAATTCGCGGAACGGAAGATGAAACCTCTTACAACTTCTCCTTATAAATTTATTATATTACCATGTAAACAATTCCTTATGTGTATGTAATAAATTCGTAGAGCTTTATCGCAATTCGATATATCATTTTTACGCTTACGCCCAACACACAGACACACAATGTTTACATGAACCTACATGCATTTTTATATATTTACATTTAAAGCAGAGACCATATTAATAAATAAATTTGATAAATTTAATATATCTGTCAAAAATTGTTCACAGTAATGGTTGCCGAATAAATCAATTAATTGTCAAAGACGGGCTTCTTCAATTAAAATGTACAACGGATAGTGATTGGAGCCCAAATGTCCCTAGAACGTGAAGAAACTTAAAATGTGGCTAGAATAGAAATTTGTGCATTCAAGTTGACTTATGAACATTGTTTAATTTATAAAATCAAATTGATTTAGTTTTTGGGATTTATATAAATTATTTTTTCTTTATTCAATTGAAAAGTAATACATTTTTATCAAATACTATTAATGGCTTTTAAAGATATTTGAATTTAAATGATCTTTCGTAACGCATGTGCGATGTAGTTTTACATTGCTGCCTGGTGGGTGGCAGCGGAATTTGCCTCCTCTATCATCCGAATACATTACTTTAAATCATCCAAATTTCGCTTTTTTATATGCTTTCTGATTGCAATAACTCCGCGAGAAATAATCAGATACTCGACGTAATGCCGAACTTTTTCAATTTTTGCTGCAATTCTACTACAACAGCTCTTGCTTTGCGACAAGTTGTTCCTTCTTGTTGTAACCACATGTCATAGTTATGAAACGAAATACTCTTTCAACATCTACAAAAAAACATCTTTGAAGTACTATTTGTTAGCACACTGTATAATGCTTTGCACAGGGGAAAAAACTCAAAGTGATCCGTCTTCTGTATTTCTTCTCCAATTCGTAATACTAAATTTTGACAGTGTTTTGAAAGACTGGTCATTTTAACGATGTTTTGGTCACCCACTGAGTTCATTGCCAAAGGTTGTTTGTACTGTAGCATTTTGCGGCATTTTCACAACATGACCCAACCAAAGCTACCGCTGGTCACTTGGCCACGTTGAACATCAACGTTTACAAACATATTTACAAATCATACAAATCACGATCCTTATGATATGTACCCATATATTTCTTTGTGATATTTGTCTCTCGAAGACTCCCAGAACCGGTTCATCTGATAGTTCCATATCATAGGATTCGGAACTGAACGGCAAAGGGGTGGGATTAGTGTCTGGTATAGTTTGATTTTGTAGATAAACCCCTCGTTAACCCCATAGTTTTACCTATTTGCAAGCCATATTCCTCTTCTAGTTTCAGGGCTGAGATCATTTGTTTTATTGAGGGCAGAGATAACGTTAATGAGCTCATCCATCACCACAAAATTGTAACATCGATGAGTTAACGCAGCGTCCCAAGTAAGTAAGTTATTTTTTCACCGAAACAGAAAACTTGGTTCTGTCCTCATTTACAGCATATTCTACTTTTTTCGATTACTCCTTAATATGTGAAAAGGCTGCAGTAACATCTTGCACTTTTTGCAAACAATGCCTATATCATCAGCATACATAAATAGCATATGGCTTCAGTTAATGATGGTAAAAGTCATATCAACTGCAACTGGAGCTCTTAAACATTTCCAATAGTAAGTTGAAGAAGTCGCATGGATGGCTACCAGGCTGTCGAAATCCTTGCTTGATATGAAATGGCTCACTAGTATTTTTGGCCAGCTTCATTGAAGATTACGTGCCAGACAATGTCATCATACAAAGACGTATCAAACTCTAATATGGTCTTGTGTAGTTCCCGCTATATCAAGCTGACGCATTAACTTTATGGCCCGCGAAAAGGTGTTATGTCTTAAACTGTTGTTCTTTGGACTTCTGCAGGATTTGCCGCAATGTGAATATGTAGCCAATCATTTATTTACTTGGTCTATAGACGCACTAATAGGATCCAATCAGCTAGGACACGATTGGACTTTAGCCTTTCGCATATTCCACTTGATAGAACCACATAAGCGATGAGAAAGAAACTGATATTTCATACACTATAATGGTCTTTTTTGAACACAGGATACAATACATTTAAAATAATTTGGGAGCTAATTTTTGATGATTATTAGCTCACCTCCAATGGCGTTAAATAACTCTGTCCGCCAACCTTCAACAACTTTGTTGTTCTTAGGTTGCGATACTTTTATTCTGATCTCATTTTGGCTCGATGCTCGGCAATCTATATCATTGCCGGTTACTGGGGTGATTTATTTACTTGTGTTACTATCCGCAAGAGAAATGTTCTTTCTATAATTGGAGTATTTAACGTATTTGCGACCTGATTTCCATAGGTGTGTCTATAAGGGGGGATTTCTTTCCCACAACTTGCGTCCTTGTAATTTTTGGAAGAATTTTAGGGCTTCACATATATTCCTTTCCATACTCTAGATCTCCGTCTGTTTCCACAAACTGTTTTTCGCTTAAAAAGCGAAGCGTTCTCTTACAGCATGCGTTACATTTGGCTGTAGCATTGCCAGCTATGCAATATCACTTTCTTCACATATATTTTACTTCGATGTTCGGATCAGGGGTACAAAATACGTTTTCTATGTGACAGTTGTCATATTAATCACAATATGTTGTCATTGAAGTTTCCGAGCATCAGGATTAGGATATTTTTGTCATTGTAGTTGTAAGAGATTGTTGAAATAAGCTGCGGCAGCTTCGGGGGAATGTTGCTTAGCGGCTTCAAACCATGGCTACGTATGTTTGTCGTTCTGCTCAATCCTATGCTTAGCTGCAACTGGGTTTTGATTCAAGCCTGTGTTATGATCATGAATTATAGGATCACCCACAACATTAGACACATGTCTTCCATCTATTACCACGCGATCAATCTGGTTCCTCCCGCTTTAATCAGAATACAGCTATGTTGCTTTGTAGAACCTGGTTCCACGCACTACCATGACATGCGCCATGGCGAAGACTTAGTTTTCCGACTGTTGAACTAAGAACATCTTTGCTTCCTGGACGTAGTTACACCAAAACGCCAAATAATTTTAAAAGAATTTACTTTTTCAATATAATCAACTTCGTAAAATTCTGACATTTTTCCAAACCCCTTCTAATTTTCAAAATTTCTATTTCACTCTTTCCAGATATTCTGTCTATTGTCAATATGAAATTATTGTTAGCCACTTTATTGGCCGGTTTGGCGGTAGGTTTCATATGCTTGTCCAATAATTATTCCCGTATAATCCTATATGTCCTGTCATTTTCAGCTTTGCCACTGTGGCGTTAAAGAAGAAATCGCCGCTGCCGAATACTTGGAAAATATCAACAAGGAATTGGCCAAACACACCAATGTCGAAACGGAAGCATCCTGGGTTTATGCCTCCAATATTACCGATGAGAATGAACGTAAACGTAATGAGATTTCTGCTGAAAATGCTAAATTCCTAAAGGAAGTCGCCAAGGATATAGCTAAGTTTAATTGGCGCTCTTACTCCAACGCCGATACGAAACGTCAATTTAAGAGTTTGTCCAAAACCGGTTATTCCGCTTTGCCTGAAAAGGAGTATGCAGAATTATTGGATGTTTTATCCTCAATGGAGTCCAATTTCGCCAAGGTCCGTGTTTGCAACTATACGAATGAGACCAAGTGTAATTTGTCTTTGGAGCCTGAGATCGATGAAGTCATTAGCAAGAGTCGTAATCCTGATGAATTGAAATACTACTGGACTCAGTTCTATGATAAGGCCGGAACACCAACGCGGAAATCATTTGAACGCTACATTGAACTGAACCTTGAGGCAGCTAAATTAAATAGTAAGTAAATGAGGATAGAGATTTTTTGGGAAAAACCATGAAAAATAAGGCTGATTACCGGAATTTTTACAATTCGAAATTTCATAGAAAGATCAGTGTGATATAAGTTGTTGAAAAGAAAAAATGTAAGAACCAGAAGTTTGAGTGAATATTCTTTGATATCTTCGGTATATAAATTAAGATAGATATTAGACATGATAGATGTGTAATGATAGAGTTGCAATTGTAAATCATTGCAGTGAGAATGGTTTGGAAAACTTTAAAATTATGTTGGGTGGAATCACAGAAAAGAATATTGCAGAAATTTCAACTCTTTTAATGCCTTAAATACTCTCCAGAGGTTCAAACAAACCAAATGCCTCCAATGTTCGATGTAACGATATATATTACGTCTAAAAGCATGCTATGGTATTATTATAGAAGATACTGCCATTGATTTCATATGATAATAACTGCTGAATAGTATGGACTTGAGTTTAAATAGCATCAAATTCTGTCAAACAAGAAAGATCTCTTCGAGCCTAAAAATTTCTATAATAAAAATATCTATAATACCCTGTGAATGAATGCAAAGAGGGTAATGAATTGGAGATGTCATCTTTCTCATCTGATGCCTCCTCCTCTGCTGCATGCCTCCAGTATTAGGTGCAGTGATTTATATTACGCCTGCTTACTTATAATGCTTTTATTTTAGATGATGTTGGAATTAGTTCAATAAGTGACTGATTTCGTGAACCGAAATGGCTCAAACATACAAGAAAAATTACCTTAAGCTTACTTAGTGAACAGTTTATCGACTGGAATTGGTAGATAGTTGGCATTGGCGTCTATCTACCAAACGCTACCGCGAAATTCACAATACGGTTTCCTAGTATACAGTCAATCTATTACACCAAAATTTTGCCTGTGTCAAAACTCTAAAGAAAGCTCCTAATCATGTAGGATATTAGATTATTGAAATCACGTTCTATATCCAAAAATAAGGCCAATGTATGCAGTTTCATTTTGGTTCAAGTTCATGCTATTTACCAATTATTAGCTATATAAAACCAATGGTAATAACCTCTAGAACAATACCGCATCATGCTTTTAGGCGCAGTATAAATCGTTGCAACAAAAATTGTTTAGTTTGCTCATACTTATGCAGAGAATCTGAGGTGAGAAAGCTGATACCTCTTATGTTATTTTTCTCTAGGTACCCATATTATTTTTTTCTATAAAAGCTGGTATAGATTAGGACAAGGAGGAAGTAATATGTAAAATGAGTGAGACCAGTAGGTGGAGATATTTCAGACAATAGTTCTCATAAAAACCTGTAATCATATACTACTGGATTATTTTACCAAATTCGTTCAAAAAACGAGACATTTCTCTCTGTCGCCTTTTTTAGACTTCACCTCTGGTGCTGAAGCTTGGTTGGACGAATATGAGGACCCTACTTTCGAGGCTCAGTTGGAGGCCATCTTCGAAGATATTAAACCTTTGTACGAACAAATTCACGGCTATGTCCGTTACCGTTTGCGTCAATATTATGGTGATTCTGTTGTCTCCGAAACTGGTCCTTTGCCCATGCATTTGTTAGGTAACATGTGGGCTCAACAATGGTCCAACATTGCCGATATTGTTTCACCGTTCCCCGATAAACCCTTGGTTGATGTCAGCGATGAGATGGTTGCCCAAGGTTATACTCCCTTGAAAATGTTCCAAATGGGTGATGATTTCTTCCAATCCATGGGTCTGATCAAATTGCCACAGTAAGTGAGGGAGAGAGGGGGAGATCGATTGAAGTCACTGGTGATTTCATATGATTACTTTTTTTCAGGGACTTCTGGGATAAAAGTATTTTGGTCAAGCCTGATGATGGACGCGATTTGGTTTGCCATGCATCCGCCTGGGATTTCTATTTGATCGATGACGTGCGCATTAAGCAGTGCACCCGTGTTACTCAGGAACAATTCTTCACTGTCCATCATGAATTGGGCCATATCCAGTATTTCTTGCAATACCAACATCAACCATTCGTTTATCGTACTGGTGCTAACCCCGGTTTCCATGAAGCTGTCGGTGATGTCTTGTCGTTATCGGTCTCCACACCCAAGCATTTGGAACGTGTTGGTCTATTGAAGAACTATGTTCGCGACGAAGAAGCTCGTATTAATCAGCTGTTCTTAACTGTAAGTAAAAAACGGAAATGTATGATGTTTTGAGATGAATTCTTGATGTAATGAAAATTAGAAGTTTTTGCAGCATGAAATTTATTCCGGGAACCATTTATTAATCCTTTTACTATTATCATCTTTTGGCTTAGATTACCATTTTCCAAAGTGAATTTCAAGTTCTTTCTAACACATAATTTCTAAGTTAAACAAACTATGTTGCTATCTTTGCATATCCACATCTCTGCCAACTCTCCCTGAAATGTTGAAACTAAACTGTTCGCTTAGTAAAGGAGTTCATTATCACTTAGGTCAGATCGTAGATTCTAGAATAAAATCATAGCCAGGTTTCGTTCATAGTACACATATTTTCAATAGTATCAAAGATTAGAAAGTTTTATAGATAGAGGCAACTGTTTAGTATTTCAAAATTTGTCACATTTAAACTTAAATCATAGCTCTCCGAGGTGAATATTAAGTTCACCCTGGAAAAAATCATTTCTATGTTAAACAAAATATGAAACTAGCTCATATTTGAATCATTCCGTACCCCTGTCTTGTTTGATATCATTTTGCCCAGATCTTGGCTACCGGAATATAATCATAGCCTGCTTTCAGGCATATTATAAGTATTTACTTTTAGCAATGCACACAATTGTTTCAACCTTCGGAGATTGTGTGAGGTGAAATCCCTCTATCATTTCTTTCTCTATCATTTAATACGAAACATTATATCAAATAATGCTTGAAACTTCGGAGGTTATTCGAAATGAAATCTCTATTTCATTATTCTCTATCATAGTAATGTAGAGGAATAATATAGAGAATTCAAATCTCTCTCTCTCTCTCTAAACTTTACAAAAATTCTATTATGCTATTAGGTTTTAATTAATCTTTCTGGCATGAAGGAGATTGGTGTGATTGTGGTTAAAGTCTTTGCTATTTGTCATTGAATAGATATAAAATATCAATGATAATATTCTGTAGAATATAAATCATCACAGAATGGACAGAGGATAGAGTATGCTTTTAGGCATAATATAAATCATTACATTAAACACAGTATGCATTTACTTCAGTGAAACGTTCTGAGATTTGTTGAAATGCTATTGTTGCAGTCTACTTACTATTCACTTATATTATGCTGTTATTAACCAATCAATGTCTCCTCTTTCTCTCGCTTTCTCCATTATAGGCTTTGGATAAAATTGTCTTCCTTCCATTCGCCTTCACCATGGACAAATATCGTTGGGCGTTGTTCCGCGGTCAAGTAGACAAGTCCGAATGGAATTGTGCCTTCTGGAAATTGCGTGAAGAATACTCAGGCATTGAACCACCAGTAGTTCGTACTGAAAAGGACTTTGATGCTCCCGCTAAATATCACGTATCCGCTGATGTTGAATATTTGAGATACTTGGTTTCCTTCATCATCCAATTCCAATTCTATAAGTCGGCTTGCATTAAGGCTGGTGAATATGACCCTAACAATCCTGAATTGCCTTTGGACAATTGTGATATCTACGGCAGTTTGGCAGCGGGTGAAGCTTTCCAGTAAGTTTTTGTAAAAAATTTTATAGTAACCATCTAGAAATATTTCATATGTGTGGTTTATACATTTACAGAAAAATGTTATCGATGGGCGCCTCTAAACCCTGGCCTGATGCATTGGAAGCTTTCAGCGGTGAACGTATCATGACTGGTAAGGCTATTGCTGAATATTTCGAACCTTTGCGTGTCTGGTTGGAAGCTGAGAACATCAAGAATAATGTCCATATTGGCTGGACTAAATCAGACAGTAAGTATACATTTTGCTTTTGTCGAAAGGAGAGACACTAATTTGTTTCCTATTTATCTCCTTTACAGAATGTGTCTCCGCATAAATTTTCAGCAGTGGTTACTTTTAAAAGTTTTAATTTTTTGTTAAATTATTGCAATAAATAACAGTATTAAATGTAAAACTACATATACATTTAATAATAGATCTGAATATTAACTTAAACATGGTTTAAGAAAATTTAATTCATTTGGTATATGGGGTTTTCCAATATTCTTTGAATTTCAGGAAACTGATTCTGATTTTCCATTCGTGGCATTATTGAACTTGGGATTAATTTCTAGAGGATGGAGAAGGAACAAAGTAATATGTTCTATTTGTGGGAAAAGTTAAAAATAATTATAAAGTTTTTAGAAAGGGTTTCTTCTTGACCTTTCTTGCATTCCTCAGAAAAAGAATGTTGTATTTGGAGAACAGAACAATTATATATTCTCGCATTAATTTTTATAAAAAATTTTCTGTTGGATATTCTTTCCGAAATAGTCAATAAAATTCTTCGGATAGTTAAGTCATATAAATCTCCAGGCATTAATGGAATAATTATAAATATAATTTTAACTTCTATATCTGAGATTACTCATATACTTGTGGACATTTTCAGGGCTTGTCTAGGGCTGAATATTGTTCCTAAGAACTCGGAATTCTCTACTCGTGGCTGTCCTAAGACTGAAAATTGATGAATTATATTTCTTTGTTTTGAAAGTTGTTATATAAACATAAGGGAATTAATATGATCTTTGGCAAGTCGGCTGAGAATGCATTTGATGATGTTGTAAAGTTTTTTGGGTGGCCAACTTATTTGAATATAGAACGTTTTTTCCGAGAATTTGATAACATGCCTGATTAGGAACGCTATTGAGCTCTTGGACACAGCTGAAGTCCCAGTAGAGTGAATTACCTTTGTACTGGATAATCACATCGTCAAATTCGCCATATCCATATCTCTACTACTCTCTTTAAGATTCGAAAGATAAAACGTTCGCGAAGTAGTTTTTTCTTTGAATATGATACCATTTTGATATAGGTCCACACCAATGCTTATGTTTTTTTGTTTAAATAGCAGTGCATGCTTTCAGGCGTAATAACAATTATTGTATCTAACATGGAGATATTTTATTTGCTTGAACCACGGAAGAGTGTCCCAGGAAGACGACATCTCTGTTCCCCTCTATGCATCTATCCCACAGAGGAAACTTAAATCGTTTAACTCAGATACTTTCCGCAGGTTCGAGCAAACTAAATGTATTTAATGTTTGAGGGGAAGATTTATATTACGCCTAAAAGCACGAAGTGGTGCTATTATGGAGATCATTGCCACAGATTTTATATAACGGGTGGCGCAATAGAATGTGAATATTTAAAAAATAGATTAAAAAATAAATACAAAAGGTATGGTTAAAATAAATCTAAGGCATTGTAGAGTAATAAATGGAGTTTATTTTTTAAAAATAACATCATCTAAAAGGTGACCCTCTCTACGACAGCACTCCTCTAACCGCAAACGAAAATTATTGAGAACTTTCTTCAGTAATACTGGTGTAATGGCTGCCATTTCACCACGGATATTCTCCTTGAGCTAAACGATGTCTCTTGGATTATTACTGTAGACTTTGTGTTTGAGGTATCCTCAGAAAAAAAGTCAAGAGGCGTCAAGTTTGGACTACGTGGGGGCCATGGGATATCACCTCTTTTCGAAATCAGTCTGCCAGGGAACATCTGCTTCACCACCGTCATGGAGTCATTTGATGTGTGACAGGTAGCTCCATCTTGTTGGAACCAAGTTCTGGAATTCACTATTCTTGAACTTTCAATTTCTGGAGCCAAAAATCCGTCCAACATCTCAACATAGCGTTCCGTATTAACCGTGACGTTTTGGCCCCGCGCATTATCGAAGAAAAAAGGACCAATTATTCCTCTGCCAGAGATTGCTGCCCATACTGTCACTTTAGAACTATGCAATGATTTCTGGTGTTTGATTTTGCGATTTTCACTGTTCCAGTAACGACAATTTTGACGGTTTACGAACCCATTCATAAGGAAATGAGCCTCGCCAGAGAAAAGGATATTGTCAAAATTGGAAAATCGATTAAACATTTCATTAGCAAATGCGAGTCTTGCTATGAAGTCAGACATTTGTGGATTTCCTCGTACTGACTCCATAACTCTAATAAAAGGTAAATAGCTTGGAGTTAAACCAAATTTTCGTCAAACTCTATCAAACAAGAAAAGTCTTCTCGAGATGACAAATCCAATATTTTGTCTTTTGGAGCAAAGAGCGAGACGCTATTCCTATATTATTCCCTGCTATGGTACAAGCTCGCTGAATGTGAAAGGCTGTCGATTATTCCATACTTGGGATGCAATTGAAATTGTTTGTTTTGTTTTTTTCGAGTGGTCTAAAAAACCATTTCGTAAATGGAACAAAGTACAGAATCGAAACAAGATATAATTTCTTGTGGGTCGTTGTCATAATTTCTTGCAACGACTTTTGCTCCTGAGTCATTATGCTTCATCTTCAAGTCAAACCTGTGTAACAGCAACAATCATCTCTTGACTTCTTCGTCACAACCTCAGTATATTCACTACAAATTTTTGTTAACATTTCTCTTCGATTATCTAGCAAAACAACACAAGAGCGCTTTTGAGTCTAACTTCAAATGTTCGCACGCGCATGAGCACAAAACATCTGCTGGTCGTTCCATTGTTGCGCCACAACAAAAATGCCGGCTTTAACCAAAGAGATGTCTCAACAAACAACGGCTATTGAGTCTATGAGACTCATGAGTATGTGCATTTTAGCCACCAAGTGGAAATCAACGGAAGACCCCACTGACATCTAATGTTTGCTTAGCTTAGCTACCAGTGGCAGCCGTCGCGCTGGTGGTTTCATCTGCACTTCAGTCGTGGTTTAGAAACGCTCCAAAGAAGAGGTAATTGATATTTGACGCATTACACTTTTACAACAAGTTGTAGTAGAAGACTACGACGAAGAAGAAGGAGAACTCTAGTGCATTATTATGGAGAGGGGCAAACGGTCACGTTTCTGTATCTAATTGGCCTAGAAAGTCAAGTACCCGTTAAATTCTAACATTAGCCGCCGTGTACAAGTTGCGATTATGTTTGTTAAGCTGCTGTTGTTACTTTTTGTTGAAGAGCTCTTTGTGATGTAAAATGAAAGTGAAAATAGTTGGTTTGGTGGCGCATTGCAAAGTATCGCGGTTGCCAAAGAAAATCTATAAAGTTTAAGTGATGAAACCAGCCGGGTTAAAGTGTTTTTTTTTTGGTGTTGTGATGTCCAAAAATTAAGCGCTAAATGGTAGATATTTTAGTTTATTTTGTTTTTGTCGAAAATTGGTGTTAATGATTTGAAACTTTGTACTGATTGCAAATTATGGAAATGAACTAATATCATGTATTAAAAATATGTGTATATACCCATTTACATTTGAATACAAGTGTTTATTCACACACAGTGACCAGTAAATTAATGATCTGCTGCTAAAGGGTGATCAAATAAGAGTCATATATTTTAAATTTAAAGTGAATGTAAAACGTTACAAGATTTTAATTTAAAAACATATTTCATTTAAATGACCACCTATGACATTTTTAAAAAATTGGACTTTCGCACATAAATCTGCTTTTATTTTACAAAAAAAGGAAGCTATTTAAGACTGGTGGTGATGACCTGATATGGAGCATACATCAGTTCCTAAATTCGATTTGCCTCAACGAATTCATGTGCGACGGTTGGAATCCAAATATGCCATGTTCTGTGTTCAAAAAGGCTATCCAAATAAGTGCATTAAACTCCATCCAGTGCTCGTATGGTTCGTGTAATATTAAAGCCTATCCTTATCGGCTAGATTGATCCTATTAATGCGGCTTTAAACTTGTTAAATCCATAATTGAGCAGATATTCACACTACAACAAATCCTGGAGAAGACACCAAAAACCAAAAAGAAAAAAAGGCAAATAAATCGATACATAACATGTTTTCGTCTATTATAAAGCTGATTAGCAGATGCAAGGAATGCTTCTATTGTCATGGACGTATGATCCGTGATGCAAACATAGACTTAGATCGACACCTATTTCCAGCTAAGGCACACACGAGTTTGAGCAAAGCAGAGCTATACGTCGATAAGCTTCATATCTTCGTGCTGGCCACAGCTTGCTACAATAAACTCACTCACCTACTAAACAAATCGCTCATAATCCTGATGTTCCCAACACATAATGGCAATATATTGAGCACTCGATAGAAACTGCCGTAAAAACCGGTATAAAAACCCACTCTTAGATAACCTCTGGAAAGTCGCAGTTCTTTAAGAAAAAACAGATGCTGCATATGTGGCAACGCTGCAGCCTGTAGCAACGCGTGTGCTTGGTGGAAGGACAAAAAGAGAAGAGAGAGAAGAGGCAAACCGAACTGTTAAGCGGAAGAAATGGTTGGAAGAATGCGATAGAGCGATGATGTGGAAAAGTGCAAGTATAGAAGTAAGGTTAGAAAATTATAAAAAAAACAAAATCGAAAGCTTTACGTTCACGAATGGAAATCTGATCATATCCATGGCAGAGTATGCTGTAATTGTGAGTAGAGAATTAAAATAAGTTATTCACAGTAACTAACAATAAGTCCGGCGTGCCAACAAAAATGAAGAAATCACTCCAACTATCAGCAATGATAAAGATTGCCCAGCTCCGAGTCAAAACGAAATCAGAAAGGCAGTATCACAGTTTAAGAACAACAAAGCTGGGAATACTTTTAGTCTGCAGAATTGCATGAGGGTTTTACGTGAGTCTCGCCGTGAAGGCCTTTTGCACGGTGTGTGACACACTGGACTTATTACAATGCGATTGCCAACGTCCCCCTGGGATATTCAAGTAAAACTTGGGCTATCTAGGAAAAGGGGCTGACAATTTTAGTGCTACCGCATATCGTCAACCCTTTCTTCGCAGCCAGAAGATACCAAATTGATTATGTTAGTATGGAACATAATCCCAATTGGCGGAGGTGAGGCCTATCTTACCACCTCTGCTACTCTATGTGTCTGTAGAACCCGGTTGCAATGCAACTCCACATTCGAGCGCAAAGTCTCTACCAGGGATTTTGTTATCAACCACAACCCGTGTGATGCTCCCGCAAGGGGTCCAACATCAAATGATCAGGCGGGAACTCAGTAACGGGGCCTCCTGATCCCCACGCTACCGGCCGAACTCACCGGTTGGTACTTCGTAGCAAAGCTAGTACTAAACTGTGATTTATACACCATACTTCACAGGTTTGGTCGCCCTGTGGCAAAAGAGTAAGGACTGGGCATTTTTACATACCTGCAGGCACGGAGATCCAAGTATCCTCACCGGTGGGAAACGGCGACGATGAACGGCACGGCAACCATGACATATAGACATAATAAAAACCCATGGCTGCGCGTACTCCCCGAGAGATCAAAAAGATACAGATGACAGGGCACGAACCCGAGACCTGCGCGTGTGTATTCCTATCACTCCCGGTACCAGACAAAGCCTCTGGTCAAACTCCGTAGATAATCTAACTCTGTAGATAATCTACTCCCAGTTTCAACCCCTTGCCCCCGCACACGAGCAGCATACAGCTCCCGACTATCAAGATGAATGGGATTGTGGGATTAACATACATTCGCTCTTATACAGGATTATACTCAATGAATGCATGGCCTATGATTGGAATCTAAGTGTATTATGTCATGTGCTCAAAAAAGGCGTTCATAATGTATATACCTGCTATTTCAGGCTGATGACTGACCAGCTATTCACTCCACGGCAAATGCTGGAAAGATCCAAGAAAAACCTTTAAACGCATATTACATTTTCGACGACTATGAAGCTGCTTAAGAAGTCGATACGGCAAAACTGTAGAACAACATGACTGACATTTGTAACTGCGACTGACATGAAGTCCACAGTAATGATGCATAATACAAAAATCTTAATGAGCCTATTTGCTCCATACAAGGATTTAGACAGGGCGACAGCCTATCGTGCGAACTCTTAGATGTAGTTCTGGAGGTAATTATGAAGAGAGAGATTATGAGAGAGGCTGGAAATGAAATCACTATGGAGGTTTTGGAAGTGGTTATAAAGTGGTTATACGGCAAAAACTGTAGGAAGGAAAACTGGCCGAGATTAATAACTGCGACTGACATGAAGTCCTCAGTAATGATATATAATACAAAAACCTTAAAGAGCCTATTTGCGCCATACAAGTATTTAGACAGGGCGACAGCCTATAGTGCGGCCATTTAAATATAGTTCTGGAGGTGATTATGAAGAGAGAAATTATGAGAGAGATTGGAAATAAAACCACTATGGAGGTTTTGGAAGTGGTTATAAACTGTTTCGCTGGAAGCGATAAATATGCATGGATTAAATTTTTAGAAGTGCTGAAAATGTAAGTTTTTTTGTGTGGCTTCCATTTTTTTTTTGGTGGGACTACTTCTCTGAGATTTTAACTATCGATTAACCAACTATTTTAACTAACAAATAATTTGATTAGAGAACTTGTTTATATTATGATTTCCCGTAATTAATTAATAAATTTGCTCAACGTTTGAAATCATTTGAGGATTATTTTTATCAAAACAGAAACAATAGTAAAATTTATCTACAGTTCTACTAATAACAAGCGTGATAGTAACTATTAGTTGTCAATAATTATAACAGTTAATTGCATTTATTGAAAATCAACTGGGAACTACTTCAACTACGTAACTTCGATGTGTACAAATATACGAATTTGGCGCGAACATTAAAATAATAGTGTGTACAGCTAATTTGACCACCCTTTTTTTATAAACCATGGTTTAATGTTTGCTAACAAGTTGCTTTTTATTTATCGTGTTTAATTTCTCGCTTATCTAGTAAGAGTTAATGGTGGCATGTTGGTTATTTGCTATAGTTCAAGTGCATAAAATGATATGTGGTTGTTTTCTTCTGCAAAAAAAAGAAAAAAAAATTATCAATTGTGTAACTTTGTAAAAAGGATTTGCGTTATAGTTTAAATATGGCATAGATTTATAAGTTATGGGAAATATAACGTATTCATAATAAGTTGTGATCTTGTCAATGTCTCACAATATTGTGCTAACCAGCAAAAAAGTATCGAATAAGATCAATTGAACAACTCTAAGTCGAAAAGTCGGTGGTAAATATTAAAAGTACAAAGAGTATTACAAATATCTTAGACTATACGTTTCTTCGATATTGCTATATCACTTATTATACCTGCTGGATTTTGTTCGCACTGGCTAATTTCTCTTGTGGTTCTTCTCCAATTTGTCGCATCAACTTTAGTCAGCATTTCAGAAATTTGGCTGGCTTATTAGTAGACACTATAACTGTAGTAGAACTTTATGAAACTGCTTAAAACCTGGAACAATCTAATATTTTGTCAGATTATAGCCGAGGATTGCAAATGGCCAATACAATTGACTGATTGATTTATTTTTAAGTTAATTTCTTCTATTTAGTTTTAGTGATACTCGTTGAAGGTTTGCCAAAGAAAGGTGTTCGGAATGAAAACGGCACGCATTGTCTTAGATCCACTAAAGGCTCCCATATGATGGTGTAAGCATAAAACACACATGGCTCATTATTTTTATATTCCCCACTAAAGGTGATACTCCCAATTTAAGATTGTTAGTCCACATGTTTTACGCAGAAATTTAATTTCAGACTGATATGTGATAAAGTTGAATTTTTGGTCCACCAAAAATGGACTATTTCGTTAAATACCTTGATAACTTCATAATATCACCTCTTCGTGAGTAACACTTTTCTCCTAATTACCAAACTGACATCATTAGTTCTACTGCTGACGGAGACGAGATTGGACAAATTATCCTCCAAATTAAAGTTTTAATAGTCAACGTTCTGGTAACTTTCCAAACAGATGGACTCTTTTTGACGAACAAAATATATAAATTATATTTGTTCTTATTTACCACCGTATCCACGTTTGCTGATTCCTTTTCAAAGCTTGACGAGACTGCAATAGCGCTCCTCACATTTCAACTAATAATGCCTGCATTATCAGCATACGTAAGTAACAAACTCGTATGTTAAGATGGATGGGCGAGTGGCAGGATGAAATCTTATCGAGATTTGCCTTCGATATTAATAAACTAGAACACTGTTATTTAAAGGGTTTTATTAAACATTTATTTATAAAAGAGCAATGTGTTTGTATGTATGATGTCTTTACAATGTTGTCAACTAAAATGGAGAGAGACGAACCTCGGAAGGTCTGACGGTTTGAATGTTCGAAACAAACTGATTGATGTGTTGTGCCTTTATCCTCTCATAGGCAAAAAGGAATGTCAAAGGAATTCATATTAGACAAACTAAAAAGGATTGCCAGGACAAACACAATTGGAAAATATAATGTAAGGGGACACATATGGCTTTTATTGTACATGGTACCAGTTGCTTCCACGGCAGCTCTCTCCAAATTCATTTGCAAAAGTATATTAAAGAGGACATACGATAGACGGTTCTCCTGTTTAAATGCCTATTTGGTGTAAAATACCTCAGATCGCAAGGGGGCTTTACGTGAGTCTTACCGCGAAGGCCTTATCCACGATGTGCTAACCGGACTGGGCTTATTACCATTTGAATGCCAACGGTCCCCAGGTCCAGGTGAACTTGTCCTTTCTAGATATAAGAGTTGAAAATTGTGGAGGCAAGCCACCGAGAGTGTCAGCTCTTACTTCCAACCAGAAAATACCAAATTAAGTATGTCGGTATGGGACCTAATTCCCATTGGCGAAGGTGAGGGCTATACTACTACCTCTGCTACAATATGAATCTTCACTGAGGGCTTCGTATTGATCACTATCAATTTACAAAGGCACATGCGCAGGAATGACAAATTCGATTATGGCTTCATACAACTTTTGGTATCGTGGAACGTATTTCCACATCAACCTCAACTTTATTAATTCCTTCAAACGTACAAAGTTGCTCTATTTATACTAAAATGACTTATTCAAGAATATGCTACGATATTTCAGAGAGAACATATTTACAAAATAGTGTTGTATACCATAGACTTAATTCTAGAACGTTCTTATTTACATAACAAGTGAAAAAGAGATAACAATAGACTATACCTATATAATGGGAATGAGAGGAATATATATAACTTACTGTCGTAAACGTAATTCTAGAAAAGTCCCACAGATAAAGAGGGAAAGAGATTACATATATCATACTTGAATGTTCTTGGAGCGGTTTTGATGATTTTTCTTAGAATATACACTTAGAGAAATTACACTCCCGTACTACAAACTTTTACCTTATCGGGCTGGCAAAGACACCATTGTAGATGACGAAAAGTAATATATATCTGACTTTCTTAAATCTTCTGCAGAACTTGGCGTAGTATAAATATCTGGTTTGCCGTCGATTTATCAGGCCTAAAACTGCACTGGTAAATTTCAATCCAGTCGCATATTCTACTTGACAGATTCTAACAAACTACACCATCATTTGCTGCACGCGCTTAGAAATCCTTTTATGAAAGCAAGACATAATATGTTTAGATTTAAAGCATCGTCCATCTATTCTCTGAGGCAAACCGTGTTTAAAAGTTGATATATGTCTTATACCGATTCAATAATGCCCGTTTCAATTAGCTCTGGTGGTAGGCGACAGTACATCTACGTATTTTTGAAACCATAATAGTGCTTCATGAACCCATTTTGATTGCGTGGTGGGCAGCCATTACCATCGTCGATAATTGGCGTGATTTCCGCAATAGCTTTCTTCGCTCGATGAGATGTTCTGCTGAACTTTGTGTATACTTTATCCGCAGTCTTGTGATGAACCGGGTCTATTTTAGTACCAACACGGCCAGCCGGTAGAGCTATTTAAGAATAACGGTGATGAACAGATAACGGCCATTAATGAGTTGCCGCTTGTGTCCTGTGTTCAAAAAAGTGATTCAAGTGTGCATAGTATCTATAGCGAGGCGAGTCTTTTAAACATTGAATATAATAAGCTTACCGTGCGAAAAACCAAAACTTGTTGTATTCTAACGTTTCGTTTTCAAATGTTTCGGTATGACTTTAGACTAAATCGAAATATTCACAGGGCGGCAAATCTTGCAGAAGACGCATACAAATAAATCGATACTAAACATAATTTTGTCTTCCAAAAGCTAAATACAGGGTAATTTTTTAAGATTTAAGCACTGAAGATTAAGATTAAGTACTGGCAGCACTGGTTGGTTATGGCGTCCAAACGTCATCTGTCAAACGTCATCTGCCATTTCATCATGGAAAGACTAACAAACGAACGAAGAATTGCACGTCGTTGAAATTTATTATCAAAATTCGTGCTCTGTGATAAATGTGCACCGTTTGATACGACCAATTTATGGTCAGGTCATAATCGACCTGCTGCATCAACAATTCGTGCTGTTATCTCCAAACTTCGCACCAAATTTACTTTGTTGGATATAAAAGCATGGACTCGCATGCGTACAGTGCGTGTGGAAGAAAATATTGCAGCCGTAGCGACCAGTGTTAATGACGATCGTGAAATGTCAATTCTCAATTCTCTCAACTCTCAGCGATTGGGCATGTGTTACTCAACCACAAGGAATTTTTTTGCCCCAATTGGCTGAGTTGAACTTGGTTGACATGTGGTTTCATTAGGACGGTGCAAGATGCTACACTGCTCGTGAAACAATGGATATGTTGAGGGATGAATTTGGGAAGTAGCTTATCTCTCGATTTGGCCCTGTGAGTTGGCCCCCAAGATCTTGTGATTTAACGCCTCTTGATTATTTCTTGTGGAGTTATGTCAAGTCGTTAGTCTATGTGGACAAGCCGAACAATATTGAAGCCTTACAGGATAACATAACACGCGTTATTCGTGGAATACAGGCTGAAATGTTCGAAAAAGTGACGAAAAATTGGACCTTCCGAATGGACATTTTGAAACGGAGCCGCAGACGACATTTACATGAAATTATATTTAAAAATTAAATGGCAAAGACCAATTTATCGATTCCAATAAAAAAAATTTAATATATGATGCAAATTTGAGTGTTTTATTCGATTTTTAAAAAAACTACGAGTAGATTGTTTCTTCAAAAGAAATGCCAAAACTTGGTATATCTGCGAGGCCGATACGACTTCGTAGACAGACACGTAACTCTTCAATGTAGATAAACAAAAATCTGGCAGAAACTTTTTACATCAAATGAGACTATATAGAGGGTTATGGCCTATTGTACGGTCTCTTCAATACACATTTGAAGATGATAATGCAGATGGCAGCAGTAAAATCAGCTTTCTCAATTTTTAACAAAAGCCAAAGTTTTGCGTACTTTTCAACTTGCGAAAAATTTAATATCTCGTGTGGTGATCTTAAAAGCAACCCGTTTAAGCTATATTGTTTTATCTTTACCAGACGTTGTAACCATCAGCTTACCTGTTAGCGCCGAATAAAATTATTTCTGGATTTTCATTTCAATGTTGTTTTTTAATTCAAGAAACTTCAATAAAATTATAATTTCGTAACTAAGTATATATTATTATACTATTTGTGTATGTTAAATTATGTAAATATATGAAGCTGCATAAAAACTTTATTTCACATTAAAATGTGAATAACATACATTTATTTCATTGGTTACATCTGAACATTCGCATTGTTTACTCTTTTTCGTATTAGATGCTAATTTCAGTTTTTAACCCATTTTAGAGCTATAATAAAGATTGACCCTGTTATACCGCTTCGTTTTCGTTGCTGATGCATGAAAAGGTGAATGAACGACTGTGAATGAATAAAAAAGTGAATTACAATATTTTTAATTAAAACTCTTTTGCATTATAAATGCGAAATAAATTTGTGCAGCTGTTCCTGAACGTTGCGACTACTCTTATATAGCATTAGCATTTTGAAAGCTCAAATGTTAATGTGTGTAAAATTTGAAAAAGATATATGAGAAAATAATTCTGACATCACATACTGGAATTGTCTTGGAATCATTACTTGTAGAGCATTTTTGATAAATTTGGGTTTTAAGAAGGCTTTACCCCACAAAACCCATATTTTTTTCCATTCATATTCTTTTCAAAATTTTTCTTAATAGATGGAAACTTGCCTTCCTAAGAAAAAGGCCGATGGATTTTTGTGTGATAGGAAATTTTTCTCTAATTTTTCGAATTTAGTTAAGATTTCGTACTTCACAATAACAATTGTATCTTATGCAATTTCCACTCACATTTATTTATTTCAGAGGGCGTGGTCATTCCATTGATTTTTCACATTTCATCCAGTATTATAACGCAATATAACTGATGAGAATATAAGGCTACGAATTAGAGGTTACAGTGGAAAATCAAATTTCGATAAATCGGTCAATATACAATAGGCGTATCAACGTCACCCATAACTTAGATTAACAAACCTTCTATACGAAGTCGGTCCCAAAACTAGCCGACCTAACAAAGAAGACACAAAAAGGTTAGCAAAAACTGCCTTTAATTTTTAACATAATCTCTTTTTAGCTCGATACACTTTTTCCAGCGATATTCAATAGCTTCTATACTCTGCTTATAGTAAGAACTGTCAAAATCCTTAAATCCTTAGCCATCCATCTCTTCATTGTTGGCAAATCTTTTGCTACTGAGGCATTTTTTTTCAAGTTTGAAAATAGAAATTAGTCCAAGGGAGCTAAATCTGGCAAATAGGGTGCGTAGTGAAGCAATTCGAACTTTAATTCATTAATTTTGGCCACCGCAATAGTGGATGTGTGAACTGGAGCATTGTTTTGATGAAGCAGCACTTTTTTTTTGCCAAATGTGAACTTTTTCCCATAATTTCGTCACCTCAACGCTGCATTAAATTAGCATAATTTTCGTCGGTTCTTCATTTCTGAAGATAATCAATAAAAATAATCCTATGCGAATCCTAAAAAACAGACGCCATGATCTTGCTGACAGGACACGATTCCCCATTCCAGTCCACTGCTTTGAATGTTCCTTTGTCTCAGGTGTGAAGTGGTTGACCCATGTCTCATCAATGGTTATAAATCGACGGGAAAAATAGGCTTTATTGCGGTGAAACATAGCCAAACACTCTATTGAAACTGAAATGTCTTCACAACGCTGTTTTTGCTCTACTGAAAGCAAGAGCGGCACCCATCTTGCACACAGCTTGCTAGTCTTCAAATCTTACGTCAATATAAAATGTACATCATTCCTTGAAGTGCCTATCATTTCAGCTAGCTCACGCATCTTCAGCTGATAATTATCCAATACCATTTTGTGGATTTCCTTAACCGTGTCTGGTGTGGGCACCTTAATTGTTGTCTTTTGGCAGCTCGTACGACCTCGTTTAAACTCTGCCAACCAGTAGTTTACAGTCGTAAACAGAGAATCACACTCCCCTATAGTAGATTCTATCTCATCTTTAATATTGGTTGGACTGGGACCTTTCAAATGGAAATATTGAGTTACATAACAGTAACCAATGTTTTTCCGTTTACAAATTCACTGAGATCGTTTACCATTGATGGTTCAAATAAAAATACTAAACAACGTGGAAAGTTGAACATATGTTTTATAAGGTTGCCACTTTTCTTTAAAATAATTTCTTTTTACACTACTGGCACTATCTATACGTCAGGTCGCCTTGTTTTGGAACCGCCTTCGCATGTGGCGTATTTGGTCGAATGTGATACAACCAATTGGAAGATTTGGACTTAAGAATATATGGGTTGAATTGGCCGTTTGTATGGGAGGTACCTGAAGTGTTGCTTGATCTATTTTTCTTCTATATTAATCGTAAATTTAAGAATAATTGGATTAGATCTTAAAGAATTTCGAAAAATCCATCAATTTGTAAAGAAGGTACCGGAATGGAAGTGGAAACGTACTTCGTTTTTATTTTGAGACCCTGGTTTGATATATACTGAATGTGGTCCAAATTTGACTACATTTTGTACAACTACATAAAATATAGTTGAATGTATAGTTTAAATCGGTCATTTTTATGAGAGGTTCCAGAAGAGGTGGGGTTAATCGGTCGATTTTTTTAAGTTTCACGTGGAATTATGAAGTAATGCAAGGGTTACAAATTTGGGTTGCTGCTTGTTACTAAGGAGAAGTTACAGCAAGGAAATAGAATTTCGCAGAGTTCGTCAATTACTATTCGAGTTACCAGAAGGTGGGTGCTGATATAGACCGCTTACCATCCCCAGATAGTAGATGTGGTAAAATATAAAGCTGTGCCAAGTTTCGAGAAGTTCTATAAAGATTTACAGCTGTTGTCGTGTTCAATGGACACCCAGCCAGACACCCAGTCAGTCAGTCAAATAGATGGCTGACTTAAAAGGTCACGAAACGAAATTGTTCAATATATATTTGATATTTTAAACGGCTCCTTCTGGGTGTTATATTTTTCTCTGTATCAAATGATATATATCTTCGTTGCTCCTGGTGTCATCTTTATAAATAACATAAAAAAAAAAACTAGAAAATCGGTATAGAATTAAGCTCAATTAGCAAAAGTTTTGCACAAAAATTTACTTTGAAATAGTTGTGGAAACATTTTTTTTCCGAAAATCTTATTCAAATATTTCGAAATTTCCAGAAATTGTTCACTGTATTGGATTGGATTGATATCACCGTTTGGCTATTTTTAATTTTCAAACACTTTTTTACAACTTTTCGACAATTCAAGGTTTTCTGTTTCTCCAGATGATGCAAACGGACACCCACAGCTCACATAATCGTATGCGTTTAAACAAACGGGTAGAAAACTGGGTCTTCCCACGAGATGGCCTGCGTTTATGAATGCGTGCGTTAGTTGACATAGAGTAAACGTGTAAAATGTGCGGTTCATATGCGACTTGTGTGAAGTTTAATTTGAGAAAATGGGCGCGTTTTGAAATGCGTAGTAAAACGGAACAGCATCAGCAATACAGCAAAATGAACATAAAGACCGTACCTCGGACATTGAGTGTATGATTTCAAAAAGTTTCCATTTTTTGGAGTTTCTAAGAAGATCACATCGCAACATCAGCAACGCAGACAAAATAACTTAGTTTTTGAATTTTAGAGATGATAGAATCGGTGAAATGAAAAATCGATTTCAGACGGTTACCCATCAGTTGTTATTTTATTATATCATTACTTTCATATTATATTTATACCAATTATATGATTGCCACGATTTCTATGGCATGAATTATACATTCTGTAAAAAAAGTATCGAAATTTAGTCAATAAAACACAAAACATTTATTACTCATTTTAATTTATTTATTATTTTGTTATTTTTTTGTATTGCCAATCGACATCTGTATCCACAACATTTCGTAAAAATATTCTTAGGCTATGCTTTCCGTTTGGGTTCCGAAATAATGAACTAATTCCAACGAATAATCCAATCAACGAAGCATATTTCAAACACACACAGAAAAGACTTCTGTTCTCGCCGCGAATTCTCCTTAATGTCTTCTATTGACTGATCTCGGCTTAGTATTAAAATCGTAAACCTCATGTCTCAACATAAGTTAAACTATATCTTATGAATGCGTGGTCGGAATTGACTCATTCTAGCTTGTCTTTAAATACCCTTAAACGATTAAGTTTTTGGAGAAAATTCAAATTTTTCAGAACTAGCCAAGCAACAATGCGTTTTATAACCAAACAACCATGTAAATTCGTATGAATTCGAGGGACACAGAAAACTCAGCGGATATTTCTCTCAAAATGAAATGATTTTCAATCACCATTTAATTCACTATACCGATGTTGACTTCAATTGAGATTCACGCAAACTTTCCATAACATCTCGGCTGCATTTCAATGCACTGTACCACTCATAAGCACATGTTTTTGTTAAAGTTGATTCACCGTAAGCCTTCTGTAACATATTTAGTAAAATTTGAAATAAATTCTTTTTTCGATACATGTACGAGTATTTATTGTAAAAATCGCAAAAACACTTGAGATTGAGATTGAACTGACAAAATCGAGCACTGTAAACAAACTAAATGATTGATCGCGCTCAGACTACTCGCCAGTCTAGAGGATAGTTGTGTCAACTTAGCACAAAATGCATTTTGACAATTACTTTAGGGAGCTTTTTAAATGGTCAATTCTCGTACCTTTTCTTTCGGTAAAATTTATACACGATTATCTTATAGATTAAAATAATTTTTCTCCTTTCTTTTTAGATTAAATCCATTATGA
This sequence comes from Philornis downsi, assembly GCA_019455685.1. NCBI lineage: Eukaryota > Metazoa > Arthropoda > Insecta > Diptera > Muscidae > Philornis > Philornis downsi. The sequence continues at coordinate 109,001 of JAHXMU010000197.1, forward strand.
TCAGGCTTAAATACCTCCTTGGTTTCTGGGTATTCATCTGTGCCTTTGAATTCAGTTTATCCTCTACAGTTGCTGAAAATGAACTGGAAGCATCAAAATTTCTCGAAGAAGTTAATCATCGTCTGGCTATCATGTACAATCAAGAAGTTTTGGCCAAATGGCAAAATGAAATTAAAGGACCAAATGATTTAATCGCATTGCTTCAATCTGAAATAGCTACAAAGGAGATAATGCATTACATACGGTCGATAGCACCGAAAGTGAAAAAATTCAAGCGAATAGCCGTAGAAGATAAAAGTATTAAGCGTCAGTTATCGTTAATACCCGAGGTGGGCTACGAGGTATTGCCACGCGAGGATTTGGAATTGCTGTATGCGGTCATTGCGAATATGAGTGAGATTTATAGCAATGCCAAGTTGTGCTCCTATGAAGATCCCCAACAATGTAATTTAACTCTAATATCGGAGGTCCAAGATATTTTACATTCCACCCAAGATGTGGCGGTTATAGAATACTATTGGCTAGAGTGGAGGCGAAAGACTGGGGTGGCAGCGCGTGAGGATTTTCGCAGATTTGTGGATTTATACAGGAAGACAGCAAAATTGAATGGTAGGCGTAAAATGAATACTTTTAACAACATTTTTTAAAATTAATTCCCGCACCAGGTTTCTCAAAGCCCTCTGATTTGTGGTATAAAGATTTGGAAGATGATAGCGCAACTATATCGGAAATATTAAAGAAGTTCATGTTGGCCATGAAACCGTTCTTTGAACAATTCCATGGCTATATTAGAGGCCAACTAAGGAGGAAATATGGCGAGGATCTGATAGCAATCAACAAACCATATCCCCAACATTTAGCGGAAATATTCCTAGGCAATGCATTCCGTTTGGGTGAACCAGGATGGTATATGGATTTACCATATGACATGAAACTAATGCCCAACATTACCGAAAATCTCTTGAAAATAGGCTTGACTAATGCCCAAGTGAATTATTGGAATGCCAAAGACTTTTTCCATTCTTTAGGCATGCCTCAACTGGAGGAGTGAGTTGTAAATCCATAGAAATTTAAAAATGCGGTATTATTGTTGCCATTTTTAGTTCGTTTTGGTCCGAAAGCTGCCAACCCAAAGCCGATGTGGAAGATGATCATTGTTGGCATAAGGCTTGGAAATTTTATGGTCTCTATCATGTCAACTTCTCCTATTGTCCTTTGGCAACTGAGCAAACGTTTCTCAATATGTTCGAGGCTTTGTCAGATGTGTATTACTATAAGGCCTATGAGAACCTTTTGACTTTATACCAGGAGGAGCCATTACCGAATTTTAGCGATACTTTGGGAAAATTCTTTTCATTAGCTGCCTCTTCGCCCAAGTATTTGGAAAAGCTGCAAATTGTGGATGAAAGTTATCAGTCAAAGGAAGCAAGAATTAATCGGCTATATGTTCAGGTAGGTGCGAAGGTTCTTGAGGGAATTGCAATACAAAATAAGAACTAAGACTCTTCAAGATATATTGGTTGCGAGCAAATCGTCCTACAAACTCAGTCTTCAATCCTGGTAGGTCAGTTATTCTAGTGCTGCCCTTACTGACTAGATTTGTATCAAACTGGTTCATTGGTTTAGAGAAAATCCCTCCACGATTTCAATATGGGATACTTTGGTATAGATCAATTTCTTAATGGGATATGTTTTTAAAATTTTCAATTAAAAAATTATCCACGCATTGATATTTTTTTTTATATAATGGCGCAAGTATCGGCGTGCTATTGCACTTCTTTGACAGGACGATGCCCACATTTTACTATAAAGATTTTTGAACAAGATAAGTGTAAAATCCAAACGTCAATGTAAATGATCCGGCTCGAAGGACCATGTAAAATGCAAATGTCGATGCAAATGATAGTGCGCAAATCTGATAGATTTGGTCTGAAGATATAATTTGGAACTCAGGTTCTGTGAGAGAGATTGGAGGTTTTGTGGAAGAACTAAGGTTCTTAGCGGGATTTGTATACTTACGAGGGGGTTTCCTATTGGAGATGAGGAAAAGATAACGGTTAACTTACATTATTTCAGGTTTTATTCGTATGTTGAGGAAGGCTGACGAAGTGGCCCGGTTGGCGGCAGCCGGAAAAAGAGATCAAGTATCCCGTTGATTTCAATTAAGAGACCTCCGTGCCCCGTTGGGTTGCCTTATGGGCGTAACAAAATAGGGGTTTTTATAGTTACAGGGTTGTTTGAAGGGGCCCTTACACAGGCAAATAAATAGTTAATTTTTACAATTTACAATATTTACAAACTGTTTCATATAAGCAATTCAATACAATTCAACTTAATTCAGTGTAACTTGATATAATGCAATTTTAATTCAAAACAATATAATTTAATTAAATGCAATTCAATTTAATTTTTCAAATTAAATTCAATTGATAATTTACAATTCGTAATTTACTTTCAAATTCATTTTTCAATTCAATTTGTAATTGATAATTCATACTTTAATTTACTTTACAAACTTCATTTTTCAATACATGGGAAGGAAGGATTAACTACGTTCAACAATAAGTTATACGGAATTTAACAGATTTTTCAGCCTCAACATTATTTTTATACGGACTTCAAAACGCTTTATTTACTAGACATAGAAATGTGTTAATATATAAAATTTTTGAAAATGAGTTCTCAATAAGCTTTCACGTAAAAAAATACTCTATGTTTCTTAAAGGGTCTTCGTACTATTTTCTTGATTCCCGTTTTTTACGTTTTGGAGCGCTATCGTTTAGATGTAATCGATAAAGCTTTCAATATAAACGATAACTGCGCCTATTGGCGCCTAACTGAAGACTATACAGGAGCTGAACCACCAGTAACCAGAACTAATGAAGATTTTGATGCTCCCGCAAAATTGCTGATGGAGGTGGATGATCAATACACCACCCAGATACTAAGCATAGTGCTACAGTATCAGTTGCTGGAATATTTTTGTTCATTGACAGGAGAATATGTTAAGGATGACCCCAAGAAATCATTGGATTTATGTGATCTATCAAATCATCACATAGTGGGTGAAAAAATTTAGTAAGTTGAAAACAAACACAGAAAAAATTGTTTCACTCCTGGCTATGACAGCTAAAGTTTTCCAAAATATCATTAACAATTTTCAGCAAAGCCATGTCCTTAGGATCTTCGGTCACCTTTAAGGAAGTTTTGAAATCCATAGTAGATACCGATGAGTTGAATATAAATGGATTGTTGGAATATTATCGACCTTTGCATGACTGGCTGGCGGAACAAAATCGTGTGGAAAATAATGAAATTGGCTGGGAGAGTTCAGAAAGTAAGTGAATTTCTCTCTTATAATTCCCATCAGTTCATAAGGGGAATTTGTTTTTATTACAGAATGTCAACCATAGAAACTGGTATCGTCTAAACCATTTGTGACGATCTATAATTGTTCGTCGTCAGTTTTCATTAAACACATTTGTATATAAATATTTTATTTAGCTTAGATATAAAGTCTACTTTTAGGCTCTCTTAGTAAGTTGGAAACACAGGGTGTTGTAATATAACGATTTACAATATTAACTTTAATTGTCTCTGGGTAATAAAACATTTCTATTTGTATAAAATCGGATGTACAATTCTTTAGCACAAAAGACTTAAGGCACAAACGCTAGTGAGAGAAGAAACATCCTGTTTTATTTTATACGCATTGAAGTATGATCGGGAGAGATTATTGCCAAGAGGGAAATAGTTATATTGACGTTTTCCTATCCAGTATCCAACGGCTGTATAGAACAGGTAGTAGGGAATTTTATAAAGTATCTGTTTGGATTGCCCAAACAAAAAACATTATGTACTAAAAATACGATTGAAAAAGGAGTGTCCTTAAAATTATTTAATTGATTGGACAGCAAGCAAGTAAGTATACGATTCTCCCTTCATCATTATAGTAAATTGTAGTGCAAATAGTATAGATCTTTCTTAATTTTTTTCAGCAATTACGGCATTTTTTTCAGCGGAAATATTTTTGTATAAATATTGAAAAATTTTATTGGTGTCCAAGAGTATTATGCATCTTCAGTGAAAAGGTACATTATTCTGAAATGAAAGAATTGTACATTTGCTGTACTAACAAATCCGGTTCGTCGGATTTTAGTAAGTTTTGAATAGTATTATTAAAATACGTGACATAAGAAATAATCCGAATACCTATATAATGACGTCCAAAATTTGGAGAGGCCATAATGTAAGGATATCCATTTGGTATTTTTGAACTCTTTACAGCAGAGGTCGTTACAGAATCGAAATTGTACGAAATTTCATTCATTCCGAATACGTGATATAAGAAAGAAACCAAATTTCTACATATTGACTGCCAAAATTTGTAAAGACCTTAGTATAACGATATCCAATTGGCCTTTTTGAAATCTTTACAGCAGAGATCGTCACTGAATCGAAATTGTACAAAACTTCATACACTCCGGATCCT
>JAHXMU010000197.1:113502-147991 GCA_019455685.1 Philornis downsi
CCGAATTTCTACATATTGGCGTCCAAAATTTGTAAAGGCTTTAGTATAAGGATATCCTACTGGTATTTTCGAAATCTTTACAGCAGAGATCGTCACTGAATCGAAATTGTACAAAACTTCATACACTCCGAATGCTTGACATAAGAAGAAACCCGAATTTCTACATATTGGCGTCCAAAATTTGTAAAGGCCTTAGTATAAGGATATCCTACTGATATTTCTGAACTCTTTACAGCACAGATCGTTACGGAAGCGAATTTTTACAAAATTTCAAACAATCCAACATAGGAAAGAAACCGAATTCCAATATATTGGCTTCCAAAATTTAGAAGGGCATAATATAAGGATATTAAATTGGTGTTTCTGAACTCTTTGCGGCAGGGATCGTTACCGAATCAAAATTGTACACAATTTCATACATTCCGAATGCTTGACATAAGAAAGAAACCGAATTCCTACATATTGACATCCAAAAATTAGAATAGTTATAAAATCCAACCGAAATTGTACAAAATTTCATACATTCCGAACACGTGGCATAGGAAAGAAAACAAATTCCTATATATTGACGTCCAAAAATTGGGATAGCCATAAAATAAGAATATCCAACTGGTATTTATGAACTCTTTGTAGCAGAGATAGTTACTGAACTGAAATTGTACAAAATTTTATACATTTCGAATACGTGGATTACTATATACTGACGTCCAAAATTTGGAATGGCCATAAAATAAGAATGTAAGAAAGAAACCGAATTCCTATATATTGGATACAAGGATATCCAACCAGTAATTCTGAACTCTTTACAGCAGAGATCGTTACCGGATCCAAATTGTACAAAATTTCATATTCAATCCAACACACAGCCACCTAAAGCAGCAGTCACCTCGATGTGTCTGATAAATACTTCGAATAGTTGAGTAATCGATAAGTCTGATAAATGCTTCTCAAACTGAGACGTTCAGAATCGTCGTTAATCTGTAGGTCCCGTTGAGTGAATCTAAAAATAGGAATAGAATGCGTATAAACTCACTGAATGTGAGAGGCTCTTCCATATTTTTTTTTTGTTTTTTGTCTTCTAATTTATACAAATATTAATACCACAAATACTTTTGACGAAATATTTCCTTTTGGATTTATCTAGAATTTTTCAAATTAGAAAAGAAAAAATCGAAAATGTCTAACCACCTGTGAAAATTCCTGTGAGCCTGTTATCCAAAATTGCGGAAAAGAGAACCTGAAGCATTTTAAATTTTTGCCATTTAGTTCTATAGTTCCGTTTCAAATCTGTGAATCATAATTTCTATTTCATTATGTTTTGAGAGAAAAACTGAATCAATATAAATATCTGGTTTCGTTTTAGATAAGAAACGAAGCTTCGAATATTAATCAAACTTTTGACATACTTTTATATAAAATTGCAAAGTCAAAACCGACATGTAAACTCAACTTTAAAGAAGATTTCTGCTGTGCACAGAAGACTCTTCTATACGAATCCGACAAACAAAGGGCTGACATCACCGCTATCAAGGAAATGTGATGGAAATGACAATGGCGCTTTTGGATATGACTGGCACCTTGCCCTGCGGATTAGTCCTGTAAACGACCTAATAGCTACAATTAGCATCTAGTGGAAACATGCTAATTTGTGTATATGTTCTGACAAACAACAAAAACATTGAGACGAAAGACAAATTTTATGGGAGTTTACGATCACTGTCTGGGATATTATTGCTATATCTAACAGTTTTCGTATATTTTAATGCCAAAGTAGGATGACAAGATGTTTTTAGCCGAACAGTCGGAAAATTTATTCTGCATAGCAATCGACTGAATCGATAACGGATTCTGTTTTCTTAAAAAATTTATGAACCTATAAATTATTTGGTGAATAAATGCTCAAGTTGTTGGAAAATTGTTGAGAATTTCTTTTATTCAAAATTTGGATTTAGTTTTATTCCCAGAGAAATGAAAGACGAATGTCAGAAACGCCATCTTATCACAAATTATATTTCAACTCAGCTGATATATAATTTTTCTGTGAAAATGAATATTTTTAGTAGCTTTCAATAGCTACCACCACCACTATTGAGACTGTTTTTTTCAAAAACCGTATACTTCTTTCCAAGGACAGTTACCAAAATTAAATTAAGTATGAAAATTTTTTGATTTCCTTCAGTTTCTTCAATCTAAATCAAAAACCTACAAAGTTTTTATTCTGATTCTGACAATCGAAGCAAAGTTGTATTAAATTTTGTTTCTGCTTAAAATATTCTTTCCAAGGACAGTCACCAAAATGAAATTAAATATGAAAATTGTTTTGATTTTTTCCAGTTTCTAAAATCTAAATCAAAAACCTACAAAGTTTTTATTCTGATTCTAACAATCGAAGCAAAATTGTATTAATTTTTTTTTCTGTTTAAAATATTCGCAAAGAAATTGGAAACAGTTTTCATTCAGACTCACTTTATGAAATTTTTTGTTTGCGTTTCACTTAAAATATTTCAATTCATAAAAATAGGCAAAATTTTATAAAATTTTTTTTTAGTAGCTGGTACCGTGAATTCAGAAATTAAATTATTTGAACTATTTTTATATTTTGAAATTTGTTGCCAGGTCTTTTTCGTCGCCAAGAAACGAAACTACAGTTGGTTTTTGTTTTCAATCAGAATAAGAAACGAAACTGCATAAAACTATATGTTCGTTTCAGATTCCAGAAACAAAATATCTCTTTCATTATGTTTGGACAGAGAAACAGAATTAATGTAGGTTGTTGATTTCGATGCTGGTTAAAAAATAATTAATACATGACGTGAATTGTTGTTTTGAATGTGAATCAAAAACAAATTTCTAATACACTTTAAATAAGTCCGCAATATCAAACCTGAAATGAAACTGAACTTTCGCCAAAGTCTTCTTTTTTTCCAGTATTACCACATATTATTTTCGACTAATGAAAAGTTGTTTAAAAAGTTAGAAAAAAAATCAATTTTTCTAGAGATGGCTTCGGTCCTTGTATGGGGTAGTTTTTTTTTTTTTTTTTTTTTGCTGACGGTTTTATTTTGCCCAGTTCGAACTTGACATGGCCATAATTATTAGATATTCATATTCATATGTCTCCACTTTTGTATTGCAGATGGAATTTCATGTGCCGAATCGCTGCAAACGTTACAGAAGGCTTGTGGTGAATCGGCTTCGCTAAACAAACGTGCATATGAGCGGTACAGTGCATTCAAAAGCGTGGTGGAAATGTGATAGAAGATTTGCTTCGCTTTCGTCGGCTATTAACGTCTTCAAAGTTAGCATCGATTCAGAAGTGAGCATCGATAAAGTGAAGGAAACGGTAACTTTAAAATTATCATTTACATTTGAGAGAGATAACCGTCCAATTGCCTGTGTCTCACAAATCAAGTTTGTTCCAATTTACGCAATTGCTTGGGTATGAAACGCGGCGTCACTCTGCTAGGCGTGAAAGGCTTTAATTTTCCTTAAACTAATAATCGTGTAAAGGTCGCTGGAACAAGTCATTTCCGACTTGTGATTGGTGATGGGATATGGGTCTATAAGTGTATCGTGCAAACCAGTCAACAACTTTCGGAATGATGCCTTTTAACTAATTCGAAACCGAAAAAACCACGTCAACCAATCAGTCAATAGAAGACATAAAAGAGAATTCGCGCCAAGAACTGAAAGTGCGTTTGAAATTTTTTTTTTGATGATTTTGTGGTTAAAAGCCGTTGTGTTCTTTTCGAGTAATCAATACATACTAATTTTATTTCTGTAAATTTCCATTTTCAAAATTAAAATACCAATGCTAACTAGATTAATTTGAAAACTTATTTTTAAAGTACAAATATGTAAGGTATAAAATATTAATTGCTATGCATCGCCACAATTTCATTATTTGTGGGCATAAGAATATAGTCTGGGAAGGGACCGATTTTGAACGCGATGCAATAACTTTAAATGACACAATAATATTGAATAAAGGTTACATATTTTGTGTTTTTTTTTTTAAATAAATTGTTTATTACAGTTTAATAAGATAGCTATAATTTTTTATAATATTGCCTCAGCGCCAGATTGGCTTTATAGAGGCTAATAGGTTTTGAGCTTTATAGACCAATACTACTATTACTTTTTCGACAGAAGAATATACTTTATGGGTTTGAGTTGGATATTTATAGTCGTTACATACGGAATATCATCGTAGGAATTGATCATTTCTTGTGGTGTTGGGTATAAAACGTTTGTGATTACAACTTTTTTATTTTCTAGTGAGTTATTGCCATATTTGACAAGTAAATTGCTTGCTCTATAAAGTGTTTAACATAAGAATCATTCGCCAGTTATTTCGATATCAATTCCTAAGTAAATAACTAAATAATATCATGTTATTCCCCCATTGCTTAACACCGCTCGCTAATCGTCTATTATCACAATTAATCCCTTGATATGATAGATTAATTTTAAATAATCTTAAACGTTTTCTAAAATTAACCATTTCCTGTATCGTGGGAATTTTATAACACCAATCTAATGACTCCAATATCAGGTGTTTTCAATCATTTCCATTATCTAGAATTCCATGCAATTAATTATAAATACACTAAAGCATTATTAATTACCTGTAAAGTAAATAGAGAATTTGAAAAAGTACCTTAACAGGGGTGTGACATGATATTATTTTGCTTTTGCAACAATTGAAAATGAAATCAAAAGCCAAAAGATGAATTTAATATTTATGACAAATATGCAAAATCACAGAAAAATGTCAAACAACGCATCGGTGCAAATGATATAATTATACATTTTACAAAAATATATACAGTATCGGACAAAAGTAAAGCACGGACTTCTGTTTATCAAGAAACTTTACAATAACATTAAAAAGAATGCCCATTTCAAAAAAAAAAAAAAAAAAAAAAAACAAAACAAAAGCTATATTTGAAAGAATATAACCTAGACTTATTAAAAATTAATGCAGAAGTTTTGTTGCTTAGCAGTTTAACTACTTTTTTATGTGCTTATTTTAATACGTACGAAAACGCAGCGACAAAGCGAAACCTTTTCAATGTTTCTTTTTCTATACAATATTGAATTTACTAACAATAATTATCGTTATTTTTCCAAGGATCATTTTAAGTGCGTATAGAGAAAATTTTGCATTCAGTTACTAATTGTTTCTGTGCTCACAAAGTCGTACAAGTTTGTTGTGAAATTTTTTGATTATTTCGCTAAATAAATGGCACGAAATAAATGTTCAGTTCATTTAAAAGAAAAAATAATAACTGATTTTAATAACATTGAATCTGTGACGGCGCCATTGCAACAAAATTTGGTATTCATCATAGTTGTATATCAAGAATAATAAGCCGCTTTCGATCTTTGGGTTCTTTGGCTACAGTACATAAAGGTGGACGGCCACGAAAGACCAGCAAACGAGATGACCAGGCAATAATACGCTTAGAAAAAAAGGATCGTCAAGGACCATTGCCTCACGATTATAGTTAAACGTTACTTCCAGAACCGTCCAAAGACGCGCTGTAGAAGGCGGCCTAAAATCTTAAAAAAGTGCAAAAAAGCCCTTTATTTCACGGAAAAATAGACTGACCAAGATTAAGTTTGCGAAGAAATATATTAATTGGACCACTACACAATGGACAACCGTACTATTCTCCGACGAATCCCAATTTAATAAGAACGGTTCCGATGGATTTAGGCTAGTTCGGCGACCTAGAGGACAGCGTCTTAAGCCACAATATACAAAAGGCACAGTGAAACACGGAGGGGGCAGTGTTTTGGTCTGGGGCTGTTTTTCAGGCCATGGCAATGGTCCAATTCATATAATAAGTGGAATAATGGATCGATTTGTTTATAGGGACATCCTCCAAAATGTGGGTAGGCGGGTGTTTCCTATGATGCTTTGTACCGCTTACCCCTAAAACGCAGGCCTCTCTACCTGATCCTGTAATTAAGCAGGCAAAGGGTATGATGCTTGCGTACAAAAACAAAGTAGTGTGGCCTTGTGCCAGGCGGCCTAGGAACAGGTGGATTATGTCATGGGATTCACCTATAATATGACATCAAACTGATCTTGGAACTCGTTTTTCGAAAACCAAGTAAAGGGGAGAGTCATAATTAAACAAGACACAGCCTGGCAACAGGTGCGGTTATAGAAAAGCCGTCGGGAGATATCAGAAGATTTATCTTTTCCGTATTTAATAGTTGTATGACAAGAGAGATCTGGTTAATAGACTATGATTGGAGCATGGTGTGCTTTGCTGAGTTGATATTCTCTCCTCGGACATTGAAAATCTATGCCGTAGATAATGGTTTACCAGTTCCATGCGAGGTATGATAAAGCAAAACTGGAGTAGCTTGTCTGTGAAACCCAGACCAGAGGGTTCTTCTCTTCTGGTAGCACGGGTGAACAGGAGCCCAAGGAACATTGTTCCTTCCTGGTCAATGGTGTTAGACCCCTAGTGGGAGCATCGTGCTGGTTATGGTTGCCCGAACAAGTGTTTTCAGTGCTTTTGCGTTGCTTCAGGTTGCGTTGGTGAAGGAAGGCATTAGCTTGGAAAACACTGTTCATTTCTATCCGAGGTCTTCCTAGATTACCTCAACTCCTACCCGGGAGGTAGTTCACTTCATACCAAGTGACTACAAAGGTACTTTGGCCGAGTGAGGGAGTAGGACCTGAGGAAGCTTTTCCAAGGGACCTACTTCCAATCTCTGGTAGTTTGACTAATCCTTTCGTGATTAATTTGGGTACCCCAAAGGGGGAAAAAATGATGGAAAACAGCACTTGTGTGATGGCACGCCATGCGTAAGGCTATCAAAGCGAGACTCATGTAAAACCTACACATTTGAAACCTACATCCTCCAAAATGTATTGCTTCCACATGCAGATGAGGAGATGACAATTAAGTGGAGGTACCAACATGACAACCACCCCAAACACACATCTAGATGTGTGAAAGAGTGGTTCGTACAAAATAAAATTGAAGTTTTACAACGGCCGGCGCATTCGCCTGATCTCAACCCCATATAAAATCTATGGGAAATTGAAACATATGAATGAGCTCTATAAAAATGTGGAAAATGCCTGGAATAGAATTTCTCCAGACGTATTAAATAATATAAAGATGTGCCAAAGTTTTACAAAATAATCCATATGCCACAAAATACTGAGTTCTTTCTAGTCCTCAGTTACGTAGTATTGGCTACGTACTTTAGTTTTGTCGCCTAAAAACATTGCGTTTTACCTTTTTTCTTAAATTTTGATTGTTTTTAATGAAAAATTCATGTTGTTTTTGTTTTATTTCAAAATATAATTTAATAATCTAGAATGTTGAATAAAAAATCAATTATCTAAACGAATTTTGAAAGGCTGTTTAACGACATTCGTAAAATGCATTCCGTGCTTTAGTTTTGTCCGATACTGTATATGTATATATATATAAAATATAGCAGCATAAGGAATGGTTCTTACTAAATTTATTTCAAATTTTCCATAAATTGAATGCATAAGTAGCTTGACAATCAGAATAATTAAAAACGCTTGAGATGATCAAATGAATACAAAATTGCTATGAATGCAAGCTTAAGAGCAGGGCTTGTGCAAGTATGTGATAATGACCATAATCATGTTGAAGATCATTATCTTTGTGAACATTATCATGTTCATTATAATCATTTTTAAGGGTATGACACATTTGAAACTACGTACTCGTACATGCATAAGATTCGCGGTCGAAGTGATTTGATCTAAACACGTTAAAAGAATTTACTACAATTACGCTAACAAGTCTAACTATTTTGCATGTCCAGACACAATAGAGGAAAATGACTTATTTTGTGATAAAAAATAAAATGTTGTGTATTTTCATCAGAAGTAAAGGAGATTTAGCACAATTTTTACGCTTGTGAGCCACAAATATAATAAACTTCAGAAAGTGATTAAGTTAAAATCAATGAACATTACTTTAAGCCTTGACTGATGTTAGAATATCAGTTACAGTCACCCTCTCTGTTCTATCGAAAGTTGGTTGTGACAGATTTGATACTATATTCAAGTTATATTACTAAATTTTATTAAATATTCAATTCTTCTCAATGTGTCTGGCATACTGGCACTGATGCAAAGTGATGAATAAGTGAATGAATGATGGCTTTTGCTGTTCATTAATTTGATAAAGCGTTCATACAAAATACTTGTAATTTATTTTTGAATTAAACTCTAGATGCGGTCTAGAATTTAACGATTTGTTTACTTTTGCATAGATTGACAGGTCACAAGTTAGTTAGTTTTAAGTGTTGCTATTTGTTTTCATAGTTCTGCTGTTAGTATGAATCACCTGCTGTTTTTGATTGTTAAAACAATCACTGAGAAATAATTGTTAAAGACAGTGTAGAAATTTCAGTCTAGTAGACTGGCATACATATGCCGCCACATAACACCTTCTTGGGAAGGAGTAAGCGCTAAGTTCATATCAACAAATGCTTGCAGTTGATTAATGCACAAGAAAGCGGGCAGTATTACAACTTGCGTAACTGAATTTGTATAATTCATTGTCTTTTGCTCAGTAACTATATAGAGAAACCAATGATTTTTTCAAATCGCCTAAATTGAATCTGAGGTGCCCTAAGGGATTCAGTAAAGCAAACAATTTTTTTTTAGGAATATATGGATTAAACTAAATTGCTTTTGTGAGAGTTGGTACTAGAAATAATGGAGTTATGTGGTTGATTTCTCTACATTTTATTAAGCAATACAATTTAATGAAAATGGCAAAAATTTAAGTTATTGCAATCCACAAATTACAGTTTATGGGAGGAAAATTATATTTCATTTTGTATGAGAGGTACTAAAAGGGGCGTGTCAGTGGGATACATTTTCATTCTTAAATACTACATTAGTAAACCCTTTAAAGTGTACTGAATTTAAATGAATTTTGTGTAATTAAATACAAGACGTAAATCTAAAAACATAGGGATTCAATCGATCTTAAGGCCGACACCAAAAAAGATTTTCGATTTTTCGAATTTGACCAAAACTTATTGAAGAATGCAGCGGATAAATATTTAGGTTGTTGTCTTCGAATTAGGAGTTACAGGGAAAATATCGAAATTCGGAAAATTGGTTAATTTGTATGGGAGGTGTAAGAATGGGCAGACAAAGATATAGCCCGTTTACACTCCCCAGCTACAACAGGTGTAAATGTTAGGCTCTGGCAAGGTTTGCGAATGTTCATAAAGTTTTAGTTATCGTGTCTATGAGGACGGTCCAAAACATAGCTGACCTAACAAAGAAGACACAAAAAAGTTGGGGAAAATTTGCTTTATTTTTCAACATAACCCCCTTTTAGCTCAATACACTTTTTCTAGCGATATTCAATAGCTTCTATACCCTGTTTATAGTTAGAACTGTCAAAATCCTCATTAACCACAGTCTTCACCTCTTCATTGTTGGTAAATTTTTTTATCACCGAACCATTTTTTCAAGTTGGGAAACAAAAAATAGTCCAGGGGAAGCTAAATCTGGCAATCTGGAATAAAGTGTGGGATGAAGCAATTCCAACTTTAATTCATTAATTTTGGCCATAGCGGATATAGTGGGTGTGTGAATTGGAGCACTATCTTCATGAAACAAGACTTATTTATTGCCTAATACGGTGTTTTTGCCATAATTTAATCACTTAAACGCTGCAATTAATTACCATAATTTTCGTCGTTGATGGTTCTTCATTTCTGAAGATAATCAATAAAAATAATCCCATGCGCATTCCAAAAAACGTTCGTCATGACCTTGCCTACAGATGGGAATGTCTTCGCTTTCATTGGCCAGTCAACATTACTTTGTATTTTGATCTACTTTAATTTCATATTTTCAGTTCAGTTCAGTTCAGCTCAAGTGACAGGCAAGCACAGTAAAGAAAATAAATGACAGAGTACGTCCAAATTCCGTTTTAGTAAAGAGGGCAGTTGTGCCAATTGAGCGACAAACACAAATTTTGACAGTCGCTTTAAGCGGGCTATTTAAAAGTTCAATTACCGGAACTTTATTGAAAAAATTAATAAATGTAAACAGTTGTATCTATGAATGATGTCAATGCCCTTTTAAGTGATACCTTAATAAGGTTACAAAGTCTTCGTACAACCTTCATATTGTTAATTTTCATTCCAAATGTATTTATCAATTTTTTCCCTAAAGCTTTGTCGTCGTCATCAGAATGACCAAGTTGAAACGTTTGGTTCTTATTGGTTCGCAGTAAATATTTTGGGCAATTAGATGAGTACGTGTACTTGTATATGTGATATTAATATAATATTATATAAACCAAAATTGCTGAAACTAATTGTGTTTTGAAATAATATTAAAGTCAAGGTTACAGTAATCAGCTGGAACCGACATTCAAATAAAAATAATAATTTTTGAAGTTGAAAAAAAAAATTCTATGTATTCTAAAACTTATTAAGAACAGAATCAGCCAAGCGGGGAAATGTGTGCTATAGCTTAATTAGTATAGTTGAGTGACGTCATTTATTTCTTAAAATCTTGATAATGTAGTTAGAAAATAAAGTACATAGTATAGTAATTAAGCTTACCAAGGGATCATAGAACTGAAAACCAAACGTTAAATATGGTTCAACTTAATTGTTAATCAAGTTAAAGTACATTTTGAAAAAAAAACCGTCGGAAATTGAATATTTAAAGGATTGCCAACATTATTTTTTGCCGCTAAATTGACCCGACTGTTCTCTACTCTGACGCGGAATTTGATTACTATCTGTCATTTAGTTTAGTTTGCTTACAGTGCTCTATTTTATTAGTTCATCTCAAGCGTGTTTTGCAATTTTTAGAATAGATAAAAATACTGAACAAAGAGCCGGTTTCAAATGTTTTATTGCAAATAGAATTTCGTGTGCTTGAGAGTACTCAAAATCAGTCGAGATATGGTGGAAGATTTGCCTCGATCATCAACTTCTTCAATTGAAGTAAAAGTGCAGAGAATGTTGACTGGAAGTGGTCATTTAAGTTTGAGAGATAATCGCTAAACTTTCTGTCTTCCACAAAGCATACCGCATTATTTCAAATGATTGTTTGTATAGGAAACGCATTGTCGCTCGACTAGTTTCGAAAGACCAGAATTTTTTGCAAAAATTTTATCCAACAAAGGTCGCTGAAGGCGTGCTATAACTGGTCAATTCCGACCCGATCATAAAACTCGCCACAACTATTGATGAAGGGCTTGACATCCTAGCCAGTCAACAAACTTCGAAATGGCGTCTGTGCGGAAATCGCAAAAAACACATCAAAATCGATCAAAAGCCAAAGAAATTTTGACTGTTTTATTTGATTATCGCAATGTTGTGCATGCAAAATCGTTGGCAGAAGATCAGAAAATAAAAAACAAATATTATCTGTGCTTAGATAGCATTTGAAATAGCTCATTCGTCGAAGACGATCGGACTTGTGGAGGGAAATCTCATCGATTTTTCTCCAGAATAACGCGCCATCCCACAAGGCTCCCCTTGTGAGCGAAATTCTGTTCAAAAACTCCACAAATATCATTGAACAATTACGGTATTCGCTTTATGGGGCCTCGGCTGACATTTTTTCTGTTAAAAAAATCAAAGCATTTTCGTTTCAACCCGATAGACGACGTATCGGGCTTAGTGACAAGATATCCATTATTTTTCTAATAGATAGTTTTAGTGATCTATATCTCGCGTTGTATAAGTGCGATGGAGTCACGCCACATAGCATTAGAAAGATACAATTTTGTATTCAAAAAGTTACTTGACTCAGTATTGTTGCATTCGGCTTCAAATATAGGCATTAGCAAAGAGAAAATATGCCATATTTTACAATTTTTTTTTTAAAAAAGCCAAAAATTTAAGCCGGGTGACTGAAAATGTGATACTCTTACAGCCTATTGTACGCAGTTTTGGTTTCGTCGATTTTTTTCAGAAAGTTACTTGACTCAGTATTGTTGCATTCGACGTCAAATATAGGCATCAGCAAAGACAAAATGTGCCATATTTTACAATTTTTCTTTGAAAAAGCCAAAAATTTAAGCCAGGTGACTGAAAATGTGATACTATTACAGTCTATTATACGCAGTTTTGTTTTCGTCGATTTTGTTCCGGTAATTTTGATGCCACAAATGCACCATGCATTTGTTGAAAATGTCGATAAAATTATGCAAAATTGTCAAGTTCAAGCTAAATATTGTATATAAAACCGTTTGGGACCACTTGAATAAGGCTGGATATAAAACGAAACTCGATGCATTGGTGTCACATGAGTTAAAGCAAAAAAACTTCGTCCACCTGATCGAATCGCTGCTAGATCGCAACGAAATCGACTTGTTTAAGAAATGAGTGGTGACTGCTGATAATAAGTGGGTCATCTACGATAACGTCATTTGAAAATGGTAGTGATTGAACGCGATGAATTGGGATAAACGGTAGCCAAGCCATGATTGATTGTCACGAAGGCTTTGCTTTGTGTTTGGTGGGAATGATAGGGAATCATCTGCTATGAATTGCACTAATTTTTAGTTTGGACTTATACTGCAAACAATAGGACCGTCTGAAGGAAATAACTGCCCAGATCTGGTCTTCTTTGACCAATATGAGAGGAGTTCTGTTCTATCAGGACAAAGCCAGGCTACACATAACGATAGTGAATCACCGGAATGTCCGGGAGCTTGGTTTGAGAGACGCTAATACATTCACCGCATAGTCCGGGCTTATAACCAATTGGTCATACAGTAACTAAATGGTCAGATGGTAACCAATTGGTGATAAGCCCAGAATATACAGTGGATGTATAAAATCTCTGAAACCAAGCTTCCTATCGGTGGCGAATAATTTTGCTACTAAAAAATTCGCCTCATGAAAAGCTTGTGAAAATCAACTGTTCCAGTTTTTTGCCAATTAGAATGAGGATTTCTATGAGAGAGGCATAATGGAATTACAACAATAAGTTATCGATCAAAATGGTACATATTTTATCTAAATCGGATCATTCTAACTATGGTGAAAAAAGCCTTCAATCTCTGAAACTAAGCTCTCTGTCGGTGGCGAATAATTTTGTTGCTAAAAAATTTGCCTTAAGAGAAGCTTGTGAAAATTAACTGTTCCAGTTTTTTGCCAATTAGAATGAGGATTTCTATAAGAGAGGCATAATAGAATTACAACAACAGGTTATCGATTAAAATGGTACATATTTGATTTAATCGGATCATTCTAACTATGATGAGAAAAACCTTCAATGTCATGCAAAATTATAGGATTTATTTTACTGAACTAAACCCTATAAAATCTTTTTGATTTGCAGTGAAAATTGAAGTCTTTTCCAGAAAATGAGTTTGAAAAATATTTTGATGTTAAGATCATTCGTTGGCAAAAGTGGTTTTTTCCATAATGAAGTCCTCTTTGAAGGTTACACAATAAATTTGAATAAGTAGTAAATATTTTGTGTTTTATTAACCTAAAAATACATAATAAAAACAGACTTATAATAGTCAGTTTTCCGACAATAAATCATTCAGAATGTATGCAATTGAATTCCTCACTAATTCCATTTTACTTAAATCCAAATTAATAAAATTCTTCTTTACCTTGCATATGTTTTCATCGAAAAATTTACCACATTATATTCAGAATTCATAGAAAAAAATTCAAACCACAAATGTATTTATATTAAATTTACGTTGTACTCATAAGTCTTGGCCTATAAATAGTTTTCCGTTGAAACCAGTTTTCCATGCATTTCCCACAATTATATTTTCCCCATTGCTTTTAACATCAAAAAAACTATTGGTCATTAATGGTAACTGCCGGTTATGAACAAATCCGCAGGTCTATTCCAAAATAACATTTAAATAAAGAAATCGTATTATCGAAGGCTTTCCCTTTCTTCAACTGTAGCTTGAAAGCCCTCTCCATTTGAAATACATCTAATTGCATTAACCTTTATTTGACTGAAAAATCAAGGAAATAAGGTCATTATCTCACAGCTGCCATAATGTTATTAACTTACCTGCAACAATATACACTTTATATTGACCATGTTCGGGCGTAATTGTCAATTGCACGCATGCGCCCCCCCTTCCGTAAGAGACAATCCAGCCCTCAGCTTTTTTTGTTGTTCAGTCATTTGGGCTTTTTAGCCACAATTTACTGACTTCGTAAGCGTTGATCAAATTGTTAAGTTGTTTGTTGTAGGTATTGCATGTTTAACTTTAAATTGTTTGTTGTAATTTCTTATCGAATTTACTTTACCTGTCGTCTGTCGTGGGTTTTGTTTGTGTGTTTCCAGTTCCCACAGCCAGAGGTCAACAATGTTGTTAAATCATATCTGGCTACCGTCAGAGTTTTTGTACAAATTATATTGAAAGTTTATAGAAAAATGAAGGCAGCATGAAGCGGTTTGTTGTTTCTGTTGTTTGTAGAATATGCAATTGATTAATTTTGCCACTTTAAGTGGTGCCAGTCGGTGATGTACCTATACTTGCTGGATATGTATTTTTGAATTTGGAGGTAGGGGACAACAAATAGTTGCGGTGATAGCTGAAAGTAAATATAAATGCTAATAAATGTAGCGGCCGTAAATAACCAACATCTAAAGAAGCAACTACGATGAGGTATTGAAGGAAATTTCGTATCAGTCAAGGCAAAACTTCAGCTACAGACGAAATTGTTCACAACGATGCCGGTTATAATGATGAACTGGTTACAAGGACGAAATCCCAATATCACAACGATAATGAATGTAATGCTAATATATGTAGCAGCCATAAGTGGCTCTTGAATCTTACGTAACCAATACCTAAAGAAATGCCTGTAATGGGATGTTGGGAATAATTTTTTATCACTTATTGCAAAATTTCAAGTGAAGTCGAAGTCGGTTATAGTGATGTTGGTCACAACGATGAACCGATTACAATCCCATACTATATTTGTACCAACTGGACGAAATTTAATTTAATTTATAAATTGCAAATTGTAAAATTATAAAATATATATGTGTCTATATATATATATACATTTATATGTGAATTATATTATATAAGTATATTATTATTATTAAATATTATTATATAACTATTATAAACATTAACTAAATAATTAAATAAGTTATTAAATATGAATTAGAAATTATAAAATAAAATTCAATTCTCTATACAATAAAAAAGAAATACATTGATTAAAAAAGTTATTTGAATTTTTTATTGTATTGCAGTTGGTGCATCACCCTGTATAAAGTTTGCATTGATATAAATGTAACTATTGATATAAATCATTCCATTGATGCGACACTTAAAATGTGAGAAGCTTTTTGTATTATGGTTAATATTGATGCCATTATTATTCAGCAAAATAATGCATCCAAGGAAGCAGACATTCATCACATGTTGTGATGGGGAAGTACTGAAAAATTGCGTAAGCATCAATGAAATTAACAAAAGGTTATCATAGGAGGCATTAATTATTATGAATTATAAATTATAAAATGAAATTGAATTTTCTATACAGTGAAAAAGAATATATGAATACATTAACTAAAATAAAATTATTTGAATTTCTTATTGTGTTGCAATTGGTGCGCCATCCTGTATAATGTTTGCCCAAATGTTGTGACCAACTATACGCCTGTTTACTTGCAACTATTGATAAAACGTGAAAAGTTTTTTTTTTTTTAATGTGGTTAATATCGATGCCATTATTATTCAGGAAAAAAAATGCAACAAAGGAAGCAGACATTCATCACATGTTGTGATGGTGAAGTACTGAAAAATTGCGTAAGCATCATTGAAATTAACAAAGGGTTGTCATGGGAGGCAAGCACTATTTGAAAAGATGTGTCGTAAATCCATATATTCATATAAATCCATATACGAGATGAGCGTACCAACGTAAAAAAAGCCAACAAAATAATCGAAAGTCGAATGTTCGTAACCCGCTAAATTTGGAAATTCGCCTTATTTTTTGAACACATCTCGTATTCTTTTGTTGCAATTTTTCATTATGCAGAAGAGTCACTTTTTGTTCTAGAAAATGTTTCTTCAGAATATGTCGTCAGAAAAAAGTTCCAAAGAAAAGCGTTTCCCTACCTTAAATAACTCCACTAAAATCGATTATGAAAAAACATCCTTAATGGTTGTTTTAAACATAAAATCTGCCCGCAGATCCCGATACGTTTGATACTTTCTATAAAAAATCAGTAGACTGACACTGACCTGGAAAGGCGTTTAATGTTCCTGTAGCATCGAAGCTTATACAGTCTGTACCATTGATTACAGTAAACTATAATGGCGACTAACATTAGCGACGTAGATTTTTTTTGTGGCGAGTATTGAGTGTTTGTAATTTGTACAAATGGAATGACAAACTTAGAGTACCCATCATCATATAAAGGAGAGGATGAACAAATATATTCCCAAAAACTTAGGGTAGAACGTAGGGCAGTTTTGGGAGAGTGTGTGACAACCTCATGGCTATCCATATCAGATCAGTCGCACAAAGGTAGAGCCATATACGCTTTAGTGCAGGACGTTTGCTTCGTCGATGGAAGCAAGTTTTTAACTTGAGTCTGGGTTTCATATTGACGGTTGACATATGGTTCTTTGAACGAGTTTCTGTTCAAGAGAGGTCTGGCCGAAAGTAGTTCTTGTAATTGTGGGCATCAGATGGAAGATTTGGCAGCATGTTCTATGCGACTGTCTTCTATATGTATGATGATACTAGGGACTTGGACGCATTACGGATTGTGAGCGTTGGGAACAACGGACATGTTATCTTCAAGAAATAGGCTGGCACGCCACTTTGCAGGCAGGTTATTTGCAAAGCATGGGAGAGGGTGTTATGGTAGTTACTTTTCGTTTTGATTGCAGTTAGGGGTTAGGAGGTTCTGCTGTCGAGATGCACTGCCATATGTATTGTACAATGTACAGTACATGTGAACGTGCAGCATCCCTCTTTTCAGTATGCGTTTGCATAGTATGAGGGGGTATAGCTGCGACCTGTTGCAGGTGCATGTCTGCGTTTCGTGCAAACGTATACGAAGGACGACCAGTTCCATACAAGGTATGATGTAGCGAAACTGTAATAGTTTTTGTCTGAGAAGCCCTGACCAGAAGGTTTTATTTTCTGTTACCACGAGAGATCGGGGGCCCCATAACTATTTGTTCTTGCCTGTTTGTGGTGTAGGATGCCTTGTAGGAGCATCGTGCTGGCTGTGGTTATCAGAGCACATGTTTTCCGCGATTTTGCATTACTTCAGGTTCTTCAAAAGGTAATGCGGGAACTTGGAAAATACTGTTCTTTGTCAATTTGGTTGAGGTGCTTAGATAGGTCTCTTTCCTAACCGGGAGGAAATTTACTTCATACCAGTGATTTCAAAGGTACTTTGGCTGAGAGAGGAAGCAAGCCCTGAGGAAATTTTGCAATGGGATATGCTTCATGTCTCAAAGGTGCTTCGACTAATCCTTCCGGGATTAGTCTGAGTTCGCCAAAGGGGTGCTGACTGTCGCAAATTCAAATAAAAACAGCCCCATGTGTGGTAGCACACCGTGAGTAAGGCATTCAAAGCGAGACCCACGCTAAACTACCACAATTGATTTGCCCAAAAACTTTAGATAGAGCTTCTTTACATTGGCGATGAAATATTACGTCTTCGTAAGGCTGAGCAAGGCTTTCAAAGCGAGACCCACGCTAAACTACCACAATTGATTTCCCAAAAAACTTTAAATGGAGCTGCTTTACATTGGCAGTGAAATATTATCAGGCCTGTCACAGAATTTTGCGGTTTGGTTTCGAATTCTCATTTTCCAAATCGATCGATATGGTTTAACCTTCTGCAGAAATCGATCGATTTTGTTAATTCCCAAATTGTAGATATCCCGGTTTTTTGATATGGCAACGCAAAGAATAAAGAACACAAAGAAAAAAGCAAAGACCATATGTTTTAAAATAAGCAAAAGTGTTAAAATTATACAAGTGACAAGACGATAATTAAAATTTGTAAAGTAAAAAGTGTCAGTTCTTTGAGTAAAAGATTAACTAAAAAAAAAAAAAAAAAACAAAACAACTAAACATGCCCGGAATTTCCGTAGTGGCTGTGATGGAGGCACAAGATCGTCATTGGTCTGCCGAAAAATTGCGCCGTCGAAGTTTGAGAGATGCCTCGGATCCTTTGGCATACCCAAACTCAGTGTATGTTCATACACACATAACTACATTGCTACAACAGCGTTATTGTATAATTATTGGTTTTATTTTAGTTTCATTAGTTATTATCGCCTGAACAAGGAAGGCTTTATTATGGTGTTGGATTCAATAAAGAATGATCTGAAGCGGTCAAGTATACATCCAATATTGCAGCTTTCTATCGCCCTTCGGTTTCTTGCGACTGGAGCATTCCAAGGTGTAATAGGTAAGAATTTGTTGATAGTAGTATTTCAACTTTACTGATCGTAATATCATTATAGCAAAAGATGTTGACATCTCAGTAGGAAGAAGCACTGTCTCGACACTGATGTGGCTGGTTATTGATGCCATTGAACGCCACATATGTTCCCAATGGATAACAATTGCGATGTCTGTCCTCTTTTTTGTTGTGGCACAGCTTTTTTTTTTACAAACACCTTCCAGTCCGCCCAGGTTTTTTTCCACCCATTGATGTCCTTGGTTGGCGGACCGGAGGAATTTAATTTTGCGGCTAGTTCTGCCCACAACGTTTCAGCTGCCACCCTATCTCCTTTTACGTACCCCTTTAGCTATGTCCTGGTGGGCATCCATGAACTCAGCCAATATACGCACTTGTGCGGGACTCCTATGTTTTCTCCTAAAATAACGCGAATTGTTACTAAATAAAATAATTTAAGAAAATTTTTCCATACTTACATGTTTTCACAAATTATTTTGTTTGTTGTGCCTTTCGTTTTGTTTCGTCAAAACTTGCCAGTTTGCAATGTTTTTGCAAATTAGTTACTTTTACTTTGAAGAAATATGTGGTTTAAACGAAAAAAAGGTGGCAATACTGCATTAAAAAGTAGTCAAAAAAAAAGTTGTTGCTGTGCTACCCCCGAAAAATACGCAATAATTGTTTAAATTAATCATTAATATGTTTATTTTCACCGCAATCTATTAAAAAACAGTATCTTTTATTGATATAAACCAATTGCAAAGACATTTTTTTAGTTTAAGATAGGAAAAAAACCAAGACCATTTACATAATTGAAAGTGGTTTCAAAACGAAAAAATTTTGCGGTTTTGATTGTCTGCAGAAGCAAATTTCGATTTGGAAACCATTTCGATCGAAATGGTTTTCTGTGACAGGCCTGTATGTCTTCGGAGCACACTATGTCCTCCAAGCAATACATCTTGGAGCATTTCTTACCAACGTGTTTTGCTTTAATTGTTAGGAATTATAAGTGGAATTGTATGTCCTCTAAGGAATACATCTTGGAGCATTTCTTACCAATGTATTTTATTTTTAATTGTTAGGAATTATAAATGAGAATCGAAACAATGTTGTTAAGTACTTTATTGCCGTTGTTTTGGAAGTGGTTTGAAAGTGCTCCGTTGGAAGCATTAAACATACACGGATTATGTCTTTAGAAGTGGTGAAAATGTGATTCTTTTTGAATAAATTCCACTTTTTTTACTGGGTAATACTTTATTACTGTTGTTTTGGAAGTGGTTTGGAAGTGCTTCGTTGGAAGCATTAAACATACACGGATTAGATATTTAGAGGTTGTAAAAATGTGATTATTTTTGAATAAATTCCAATTTTTTGCTGGGTAATACCAATCACTTTTTTGTGCATTTTTCTACATCACTACTTCCCTTATCTCTACTGTGCCACCCTTTCCCCCGTCCATTTTTGACGAATGCTATATAATTGCATAAAAAAACATGCAAACATTTGCAGTTTAAGCATTTTATTTTGTAGTAACATTTTCTTTGTATAAATTACGAAATAAAATGCTTTAACATCGCCTTTCAACAGTGGTGGAAAACAAAATGTTGTCTATCACAAGTGCGGGTGCAACGAACGGGTAAGGGTATGAATTTGTGGATGTGATTACAAATTTCATCCAGCATATTTTCATAATATATGAAAAATTAATGAATTGAATGGTTACCTACGACTTTTAACCTAGCCCGTGCTAGTGATTATAAATGTGTGGCATGTATAGGTACAATGCATGAAGGTATGAATATGTCTGACTTCTCCATCGGAGCTATCATAGTAGTTTATAACTACCCCCCCAATCAACAAGCCAGTGCTAATTTCTTGATTATCTCATTCGTATGTATGTGAACTATTGAGAGACGTTTAAACATAAATGCACTCAAGCACTCATATGTATGGTCATACTTATACTTATATACATATACATACTTACATCCGATATAACTTAAAGTGACTCCACCAAGTGAAGTCACAAATTGTTTAAAGTTACGTACAAAAAACTGGCGTTGTATGATGACGACTCTCGCTTGTATTTATTAACGAATATTCCTCATATCATATCATAGTAGTGCTGGTAGTATTCATATGTTTGCTGCTTGTATTGTTTTGCTTTTTTCAGACGTTACAAATTTGAATTTCGTTTTCGTTTTCTTTTTTTTTTGTGTTATTTTTCTTTTTGCATTTGTGTGACTTTTTTATTTTCATTGTTATTTTCATTACTTCTGACACAAACGATTCTTATAGAAAAGTTTTGAAAAAGTTCCGAGTTGTTAGTAGTGTTTTAGACGTGTTACAATACGGTTACGGTTTCGAATTGCGAAAAAAGGACAGATTTAGAAAATTGTTTATATCCATTCTCGGGCCACAATAATCGTGAGCGTTCTCTAGTGCGGCGCAGAAGAAAATCGTGAGAAATTTGTTCCACTAGTAGAAATATTGAAATTAAACTTGAACTTGAATATATGAAATTGAATTAAATTAACTAACAAAGGTAACTAATACGCTGACTGTGAAGTAAATGCAAAATAATTGAAATTGTGCAAAGAAAATTATAACAAATTGGAAATAACATCAGATTCGTATACTGCCATAAAAAATTTAAATAAAATATTTCATAATAAATGGCGTAAAACTTTTAATACTATTTAAAATACTTTACTATTGCTAATAGAAAGTGAAATATTTAAAAGTTTCTTAATGGAAAAAGAAAGAAAATCTAAAATTAAACTCAGTTTATTATTAAAGAAATTAAATAAAGTGCAACAAAAACAAGTACTTAAAAAATTTGTTAAAATGAATCAACAATATTTCATTTTGTTTCAAAGAAAATTATTTCGGCTAAACATAAATTTGCTAAAAATTTAATGAAAAAAAATTTTTTGATGCCCTTCAAAAATAGTGCATACGAGGGTTGGCTCAAAACTAGCCAACGTAATAAAGAAGACCCACAAAATTGGCAAAAATTTTCTTTTGTCTCTTTGCTATGAACATTTGAAAATTCGGCTAAGCATAAATTTGCTAAAATGTGACCCCTGTCTGAAAGAACATTTTTTAATGTCCTCCAAAAATAGTATACACGAGGGCGGTAACAAAATTAGCCAACCTAACAAAGAAGACCCAAAAAGTTGGAAAAATTTTCTTTATTTTCTTTTGTCTCAAAGAAAGTGATCGTTTGCTATTAAAATGTATAAATTCGGTTAAGCATAAATTTGCTAAAACGTGACCTCAGTCTGAAATAACATTTTTAATATCCTCCAAAAATAGTGTAAACGAGGGTGGTCCCAAAACTAGCCAACCTAACAAAGAAGACCCAAAAAGTTGGAAAAATTGTCTTTATTTTCTTTTGTCTCAAAGAAAGTGACCCTTTGCTATGAACATTTGAAAATTCGGCTATGCATAAATTTTCTTAAATGTGACCTCAGTCAGAAATAAGATTTTTTTAATGTTCTCCAAAAATAGTGTACTCGAGGGCGGTCCCAAAACTAGCCAACCTAACAAAGAAGAACCAAACAAGTTGGGAAAATTTGTTTTTATTTTCTTTGGTCTCAAAGAAGGTGATCCTTTGGAATTTGGCTAAGCATAAATTTGCTAAAATGTGACCTCAGTCTGAAAGAACATTTTTTAATGTTCTCCAAAAATAGTGTATACGATGACGGTCTCAAAATTAGCTGATCTGACAAAGAAGGCCCAAAAAGTTGGGAAATGTTTTCTTTATTCTTTTCTTTTTTCTTTATATTTTCTTTTGTTTTAAAGACAGTGATTCTTTACGAACATTTAAAAAATCGGATAAGCATAAAGGATGGAAAATACTGCATTTTCTTTTCAACATAATCTTCTTTTGGCTTTTTTAGTTTTTTTTTTTTTGCTGTTTATAGTAAGAACTGCCAAACTCCTTAAAATAGTCATCAACCGCAGACTCCACCTCTATTATTGGCAAACTTTTACCACCGAGCCATTTTTTAGTCTAGAAATAGAAAATAGCCTGGGGGAGTTAAAGCTGGCGAATAAGGTGCGTGATGAAGCAATTCTAACTTTAATTAATTAATTTTGTTCGTCGCAATAGTGAATGTATGAACTTTAGCATTGTCTTGATGAAACAACATTTTCTTTTTCGCCAAATGCGTCCTTTTTCCCATGATTTCATTATATAAACGCTGCAATAAATTAGCATAATATTTGCTCTTGATACTTTTTTCTTTCTAAAGGTAATCAATTAAAATAATCCCATGCGCATACCAAAAAACAGAGGTCATGACTTTGCCTGCAGATGGAACCGTGTTCGCCTTCTTTGGACATGATTCTCCTATTCCAATCCACTGCTGTAACTGTTCCTTTGTCTCAGGTATGAAGTGGTGGACCGATATCCCATCTATGGTTATAAATCGACGCAAAAATTCGGCTTCATTGCTGTGCAACACTCTACTGAAACATCTTCACAACGATGCTCTGTTGAAAGCAAGCGCGGCACCCTCCTTGCACACAGCTGTCTCATCTTCAAATCTTCGGTCAATAGACGATCTATAGCACTTTTTGAGATCCTTGCCATTTCAGCTATATCACGCACCTCTCTACCCAATATTTTACAGTCGTAAACGAAAAAGCAGACTCCCCCAGAGTAGAATCTGAAATACAAATAAAACTTTCATAGACTGAATCGGAATCAAAATTGTTTCTAATTTCGTTTCGGGTATTAGAATTAAAATTAAATTTTTTTGACTCGGAATTTCGTTTTGAATGCATGAATATCAGAATATAAATATTGTATATGTCTGATCTACATTCCAGAAACTGAAAAAAATAATGATATGAAGTTATTTTGGAATTTCATTTTGTTTCGTTGACGGTCCCTGCTTGGAACACATTCGGTCGAAAGATAGTTGATACTTTGCACTCGTCCGTTCCGGATATATATATAGGATTATTCTCTTAGTGGTTTCAAAACCGTCGGTCTGTCAAGGCTGACAGTTGTTAAATACTAGTCAACTGAAGGATTATTTATTTAGTTAAAAGTTTGTCATTTACGAATATGGATGATTTCACAACCGAAGAACGCGTAAAAATAGTTAAAACTTACTACAAAAGTGGTGATTCAAATGTGGGCTTTCAATCGAACAAAATTTTCTTCAGCGCTGAAGTTCATTTTTCACTCGGTGGTTACGTCAACAAGCAAATTGTCGCATATGGGGCTCGGAAAACCCAGAAGGGATTGTAAAATAGCAATTGAAAAAGTGACCGTTTAGTGCGCATTATAGTCTAAAGGATTCATTGGTCTTCATTTTCTCAAAAATGACGCTAGAGGAACTTCAAAAGGATCCACTGCTGCAAATTATTAAATGTCACTGTACTTCGTATTTAATGGCCGGGTCCAAGCATATTAATGAAATTAAAGTTTTGTCGAAATCAAAGCTTTATGTGTGTTTTATTTAACTTTACTTTTGAAACCAGAAAATAGATTACCCTGTATTGTACATATCTTAAATTTCCCGGAATGAATGTATTAAAATTGATGCTTGTGTAAAAAAGAAAGCATCGGTATCTCAGTTTAAGGCTGGTTAGAAATGTTTAA
This sequence comes from Philornis downsi, assembly GCA_019455685.1. Lineage (NCBI taxonomy): Eukaryota > Metazoa > Arthropoda > Insecta > Diptera > Muscidae > Philornis > Philornis downsi. Next base: position 137,565 of record JAHXMU010000197.1, read on the forward strand.
CATAAAATCGAGGCTATATTCGATTGCCCTGGACTTACCGATCTGCCCTCTCATTGTACGAATTTATTACAAGAACGAATCACTCGCTTACTATTGCTGAACTATTTCTATTGTAAACAATTCGAATTCATAGTTTTGAATTCAATAACAACCATTTTCGCACCGAAAATAACTTTGAAATGAAAGTTTGTCTTTAACTTTCTTTATAGCATTTGTGTCAAAAATGACAGTTTTCGTTTTCCGTTGCTATCTGACAAAATTTTATTTCATTTCACTTTCAATGGAATCCTTTGTTTCCCCCACCAAAGTACGTTTATTATTTTCCAAATAGCTGTGAAATTATTGTGTTTATTTAACCAACTATTACAGTGAAGGTTATAACTGCATCAGTTTCCAATCATTCATTCATTCGCTGAGGCTCAAACATTCGTCGGTTGTAAATTTTGTTTAAGACTTTTTTTCTTTGTGAAGTTTATGGGAATTTGTGTATTGTAAGACTGTTCTGAAGGTCTGTGGAAAAGAAGAGTGAAATAAAGTTGAAATTGTACAATTACATAAAAAGAGAGAAATTGAAGGTGAAGATTTTGGTTATTTGCACATGAAATTTGGTAAAAACATATGGAAAATTCGACACTTGAATAATTTATGCTATTAATAAATATAACAAATGTGTTTTGCAAATGCGGAAAAATTACGTGCGTCCGACTTTATGATTCATGCATAAGATTTTGATATTCTTGGAATGTGAAGGAACGCTATTAGAGTCGTTAGAGTTGTAGTGCTCATTTGACAGCATTTTAAAATAGTGTGTTATATCTAAACGGATGAATAGTATGAGTTCATGCATGCATGAAGTAATGATTTATACCTATCGTTAACAGCTTCAATGTATTCTCTGGCATAATATTTTTGCAAAGTTTTTCAGAGCTCACAACTTAAGTTCTGATGCTTGAAATGACACCAAAATGTGTAAAGCCTTAAAACAATGATAGCGATGACTATTATGAAATTTAGTCATTATCCGTAGAAGTAAAATAGGTGTTAATTTAAGTTTGCTTCCAGCATTTCGGTAGTTTTTTTCAATTAATGTCTGTAAGTTAGTTTGATATAGGCTACCGTATCGTTCAATCGAATGTTGTAGAACTTTATCGAGATGCTTCTAGATCGTTATGTAAGCACTCATCCACTACATTTAGCCATACATAGAAAGTAATTCCCAGCGCTGCGGTCGTTTGCGTTTCTTCTCCAATTTCCCAAATCAAGTTTAGACATTGTTTCCAAAGTCTGGTCCATTGGACAGAGGTGTGATCGTCCTATCGTCCTTCGAATTTGTTTTCGAAGACTTTTCATACCAGAGCCATTAAGTTTGTAGGCACAACGTGTCTCAGCACACAATATCGCTGAATTTTGATGCGCTTGATTGTGTGGATTTCGGTATACTACTCATACAGCTTGTCTGGTTCGGCAGGAACGGGTTCACTTCTGACATATATTTACCTCAAGGGATTTATAAAAGTATAAAAGAATAGCGGGGATTAGCTTTCGTTTTCAAAGTTTATTAGGGATTATATCTTAAATCAAATACCGGATTATGTGTGCAGGTAAACTCGTCTTACACGTATGGGGGGAGTATCAGAACTGACTTGAGCAAATCAAATTCTCTAAACAAATTCTCTAATAGCTCAGTCGACTTAAAGTCTACTCTAGAAGACTCAATCTCATTACAATTGAGAACTTTACATGTAAACGTCTCAATTGCAGTGGAGATGATAAAGTTAGGATTTATATCTTAGAACTTGCAAACGTGGGTTCTGGGCATAAACACAGCTCATGATTCATACGGTGCCCATGATCTCCGTTAACGATACAACGAAATTATATATTTACACCTTCACCCGAAAGAATAAAGATATATATTCATTTGATATGGCAAAAATGAAAAGCTCCGAATGAAACGTTTAAATTGCCGAACATATTTTGCATAAATGTGTCTCATGAATTTTTAAGTCGATTGAGTGACGTCCGTCTTTTTGGCATATAAACTGACCGATTATCCGATGTGCAACTTTTCTCATATTCAAATTTTTAAATTAGGAAAAGTTTTTTGTCTGTTGTACTGCTTCAGAATGAATTTGAAAAAAATATATCGTTTAACCAAGTCTCTTCTGGTATTTCCCGTATAAACTGGTCGATCTTGCGAAATTAAATTTTTCCTCTATAGTTTCTAAGAAGTAATCTGCGTAAATCCTGATTTGCATATTTGTAATTCTCTATAAAACTCGAAAAAACGATACATATATTTTTAGCTTCATATCTTTCGAATAGTTGTATACATCCAGCTTTTTAAAAAATTTGTTAGGAGAACGACATTGTCGTCCCATTGTGGTACTTCTCATGCAAAACTTCCCCATTTACTAAATTCGTAGACTGCAGTTACTTACATTTTTGTTTATCGGAATGCTCGAAAAATAGAAATGGACCGAAAACCCCGCTATCTGTGGTAACTCTCATACAAATAACCAAATTTATCCCAAATATTTTACATTCATGTCTTTCATTCAATTACTCTAAATTCAATATAATTTAGTAAACATCATGCATTTATTAAAGATTATTAGGCGAATGAAAGTGAACTGAATCGCCAATCCGCTTAAGGTATCACACGTACCAATTGGTAGTCTTAGTAGAAATCTGTAGTCATCAGGAAGAAAAACTGTAATCAGTATAATTTTTAAGCGGAGACCCTCAGAAAGTTATAATTTTGCTTTTTTATTGTGCTTTATTGCAAAGTATTTTTGATAAGGATCTAGCACCGATTGTGGCACCAATTATTCTTTTAAACCAACGCAAAAGAGCGTTGGATGAAGGTTGAAAAGTGAAAGTTTTGTGTCGATTAGTATTTTTCTCTCGAAGATTCTCAGAACTTATTCATCACCATAAATCATGAAATATATGAATTTGCTTTCTTCGGTTTTTCTGTATTTCATCCCTACGGTTCGATTCCATATTATCCAAAAAATTTTGGGGAGAGGATCAAAACCACCAAATCCTTCCTTATTAGAGTCTGATGCAGTTTGATTTATGTTCGTCAGGATAGTGCTTCGTCATTAAATTGGTTGCTAAGTCCGCAATGGCATCTATTTGCAACGAATAATGTCCTCTGAATTTCTGTGCTGATATCGTTAGTAGTTTCTTTCATTTTTCGAGTAGTTTCTTTCATTTGTCGAAAGAAGCAAATTGGTTTATTCCACTGTTACCGCTCGACCCACTTTTGGTCACTCCCATTCCATGCTTGAGAAGGCTGCAGTGATATATCGTATGCCTATGTCATATTTCAAAAGTCACACATTGCTCCCTCAGAAGAAGGATGAAGAGGTCGCAAGGTAAGCTGTCATAATGTCTAACTTCTAGTTTAGGACAAAATATAGCACTAGCACTTTTACCTTTTGCCTATCTCTATTGGAAACTTTGTGTTAATATCTGTCATCTTTTAAAACATGTGCGTTCCATGCGAATACCAAACCAAACTATCGAAGATAGACTTATCGTCAACGAAAATGTGCTGTATATACAAGTAGGTTGATCTGTTCTTCATGGATCATCTCCAGGATTTGCCGTTTTGTGAATAAGTGACCAGTTGTGGATTTACTAAGACCGATGTGGCACTGTTAACCTTAATTTAACCTTAAATTTGTTCAGTTAGAATAGGTATATTAAATATCAGATGTCAGATATATCAAATATCAGGTAGAACCTCGTAAGCGGTGGGTAAAAAGTAGGCGAAGCGTTGTTTGGTATGTAGACTTCAATCGTGTTTACAAGACATATTTCATGATCACATATTTCATTTAGATACCCATCATTCCCATCATAAAAATTTGATTCCACGATTATCATCATTCATTCTTTAAGTCAAATAGTGTTAGGAGCTGGCGCATACTAATTACATGCTCGTCATCATCGGTCTCAAAGAGATCTACCGCAAGCCATCAGAACCAGCAGCTTTATTAATCTTGAATGGTGATACTGCTATTCTGATTTTGTTTTGGCCCGGTATTGGTCTCTCTATACCGCCGTCGGTAATTGAGGCGATTTCTTCGCTTGCGCTGCCTGTCAGGATTAGTAGCTAATAGAAAGACGCATAATTGGAGCCTACTCTGCGTATTTGTGACCAGATATCTATAGTTCCAAACATAAGAGTAGGCATATTGCACAAATATTGCGTTTCGTTCTTTGGTTGCTTCATATTTGCCCCTGTACCTTCGTAAATATGCTCGCTCTCTCCACAGTCATTACCTATAAATAAAATGACGATCTGCCCCTTCTTCTTACCTTCTCCTTACAGCATTTCCTCATAATACCCGTTTCATGTAGCAACAGTATTGTAATGCATACAGAATATTGCAGCGGTTGACGGAGCTTATTGGAATAGGCTATAGGCTTACTGGAATAGGCTGTCGTAGTTTTTGCGTCGAACTCATTCTTGCAACTTTTGAATTAGTTGCAATAACAAATATTACGTAATTGCCTAAGAAGTATCGGTGTCAGTATTTATGTGAGGGTACTCGACCTATTTCCCTTCCTGATTTTGTCACGACCAGATGGACGTCCGATTTAATTTTAGGGAAATACTAGACCCAAAGACGAAAGTCGTAATTTTCTGGGGTAATTCCGCAAAGGGCTCAGGTTACTGGCAAGAATTTAGAATTTTCCCACTAGGAATTTTTGAGAAAATAGAGCAACTAATAGACGATAGGTGGCGCATTATTCATATGAATAAATATTTTTATTTGTATGTGTAATTTTTACCCTCAAAAACTATTCGTCCGTATGATTTGAACAAATTTGTAATCACTGTTAAATGAGGCGAAAGTATTGAAATATCTATATATATACGAATATATTGAGCAAGTATGCAAAATGTAATCATGTTACGTAAATTCGAATATCTAAGAATTAACAGGATGAACTTAAGTTCACAGAATGTAAGAAGCGAGTATTATGCGAATATGAGATAAAGTATTAAATATTAAAAGTGTTAAAATGCAGTCTTTTTTTCTTACTAAAGAAATTTTCATTTTAAATTTTGGCCATTTGGGTCTAACGTTTTTCCTTTATTCTCCTTTTAATTGACACACGAACTGATGGTCGAACAAACGGTAGGATATAAAATATATACTTTATGGGACCACAGATGATTATATCTAGATGTTGTGAAATGACGCATTTAATATGCTACTCATCTCAGAATGCAGAAATTCTCATTGACACATTTTTTAAACTTAATTTTTGCAACAACTTATAACTTCATATCCTCCTGGACGTTTTCGGATTTTTTCGTTAAAATTAAATTTTTAAACCACAAAAAAATTACAGCTTTTCCAGTTCTGGCCCCAAAACTACAACAGCAATATGTTTCACAAACATTTAAAAGTTCTATTGTGTCTCATATGGACGCTCTACAGTCCAGTGTTGGGTAAAGCTCAAGCTAAAGCTCAGCTTGATTTGCCTCCATTACCATCACCACATCCGGAAATCTTTTATAACGGATATACGGCCACAACTCCGGCACAGGGTAAAGCGGATTTGGACAGAGATCAACGTTTTGGACCACCCTATGTGGATGACATAAATATGGATGATGGATCCGATGATTTTAGGGTGAGTGGTTGAACAAGACGAAGAAGGGAATGGATGTAAGTGGTAAAATTTTCTTACAGAATGGCCAAACCTATGATGAACGCATGCGCTATGGTTTCGGTTATCTGCAACAGAACTCCAGTCAAGATTCACCGTTTAGCGATAAGAATCTGTTTGATAACCAAAATCGCAATCAAAACTATGAGATAAACAATCAGCAGTTGAATCAGCAAACTTACAATGATCGTTATGGCAACAATTTCAATCAGGCGAGGGATCGTTTTAACACCAATAACAATTTTAATCAAGGCACTCCCATACCGCCATCGAATGCCTTTAACAATCCCTCGAATCCATTGTACAATAATCCCCCACAGCCACAATATAATCCTAATGATCCTTATAACAGAGATCGTAACCGTTTCGAAAATCCTTTCGATCCCAATCAAGATCGTTTCAATTTAAATCAACGATTCTACGATAGACAACGTTTTCAACAAGATCGTCGCTATCAACAGGAGTTGGAAAAGTTAAAAAATCTTTTGGTCGAAACCGATCAGAAAGGATCGTTGGAATGTACAGCCAACGTGGCAGCGCAATGGAATTTCGAAACGAATGTTAATGAATTCACCCAAACGGAGGCGGTGAGTAATACAACATATTGTAACTGATTTTTAATTTGAATTAATTTCACTGATATTAATTAGCAGAGAGTGGGTTGGGTTAAGGTTTTAAATTACAAAATCAAATCACACAGCTTAATATTATGTCTTATGAATGATGATTGAAACGATTGGGATGAGTAATATAATTAATTACATATTAGCTGCCGTTCACATTAACACGATAAAGTGATTTGTTTATATTAAATAGTAAAAGTTATTCATGAAATCTATATGATGTCTGCCCTGTAGATACGTTGGCTCTATTATATGCATGATTCATTTGCGTGTTGTTTAGATTCGAAATGTCGATTTGAAATTGAAATCTTTTAAGAGTTTTGCCGAAATTCTCCCACAGTTAGCGTAAAAGCCACTTGTTCGTATGCTGGTATAAAGTTCTCACGTCTCAAGGTTAGCACTTTAATGAGACGTTTTACAGCTTTAAATAACCGTTGAGCGCAATGGGTATTCTTTGGTCGTAGAAAATTCTAATGTCTTTGGATTTCAAGCGATTAGATTATCATTACAATTTCGTACAGAGATTGACCTTACGGCACGAATAAAGTCTTGTTAAAGAAAAAAATATGTGAAGTGAAAAGTTATCGTGAATTGAATTTCATATCGTTTGTCTTGAATGGTCATGGTGTTAATGATTAAGTGTAACAGGAAATGATTTAAATTTGAAAAAAAATTAAATACAAGTACAAAAATATTGATATTTTTAGATAATATTATTAGATGCGCAACTAGGTTCCCGATGTTTGCCAATAGATGGCGCCAGCTGCAAGTGCTAATCGATTCGGCCATAACCTAAACGTCATAAGCTAAGCTTAGGCATATAGTAAATGTCATATGTGTATAATCGTCATATGAGTATTGCTTTTCTTCTTTCAATCGAAGAAAATGGCGGCTGAAGCTTATCGAGGGCTTCAAAACGTTTGCGGAGATGCTGCTTTAAGTGAAAAAACGTGTCGGGATTAGTTCCGTCGCTTTAAAAACATTGATTTTGACGTTGACGATCGTTCGCGGGAGGAAGACGAAAAACGTTCGAAGACACTGAATTGACGGCACTGTTTGATAGGGATCTGTGTTATATTATGAGCTGTTGAACCCAAGCGAAACCATCACTGGGGATAGGTATTGACTTCAATTAATGCGTTTGAGTCGAGCTTGTCGATAAAATAAGACAATAAAATGTACATCAATATTTATTATTTATCATTTGGCATGCAAGAAATCTAAGCTTAGAAAGAAACGTTTGAAGTACCACAGTCTTTTGGGAGAATGCGCTTCATAGCATAATAATCGAGTCGATTGGCTATGCCCGTCTGTCTAGTTAGCTGGCCAGTGGGCACGACAACTGTCAAAAATGTATATTAGATTTCTTAAAACGTTGTATAGTCTATCCATGTAGCAATTGGTCAATTCTTCGAAAATTAGTTTTTCCCTTTAACTCCTAATTTATCCATTTCATTAACTTAAGTTTTTAACCATTGTAGTATTATTCCTTGCTTAACAAGAAAATGAACACTTCATCCCATATCACATCCCATAATCTGACATTCACATCTTTAATTCAGTTGCACCAACTTGAGTCAAATCTGAGCCACAGAGTTTTAGGATAAAAATGGGCAGCATTGTTTGGTATATCCCACACCAATTGATTGGTTTTCTAAGCTTCAATATTTTCCCGGTAATTTCTAATTAATTAATTAATCAAATTTGAGAAAAATCGACAAAGGAACCAGGCCCCTTTTGGTACTTTCAACGGTAGCAAATGACCGATATACCCAATATATATTTCACATATTCCAAGAAATTGTACTGAATTCAGAAAAATTTGGCACAAATCAAGCATTTTATAAACTTAGTTCTGAGGATAATATTTATTTTCCCCCCTGATTTAGGGATTACAAATGGCAAAATTTTTACAAGTCCACCACAGTACAGGGTACAGGGTACAAGAAACCCCCTTTACAAATTACTTAGGTTGACTTATTTCTGGCCTCATATATTTCATTCAATTGCACTAAATTCAACATAATGTTGAATGCTTCAAATTATGAAAATGGACTACATTGTCATCCCCCTGATAGCATTTTCCATAATATTTAGACAATTTATGAAAATCAAGAGTTCTTCTATAATTTCTAAACAAACGACTTCAAGAGGTTGTAAATTTCTTTTTTCATTGTGCATTAATTCAGAACATTTTTATATAAGACCGTAAGAAAGGCTAAGCTTAGGCTAATGGACGACTTTGTGTGTAGATTAGTTAACCTGACAAAGATTTCTGTACTACCACGATTAGGCGATAAAATGCTAAACTACTGATTACGCAAGGGAACTAAATTTTTGGCAACGACGAACAGCCCACGGTTTTTTGTATAAGTCTGTTACAAAGATTTCAGAAATGTTATTAATAAAGTTCTGGTTGAAAGAAGAACCCTGTATGATTTTGAAAAAGTAATATTTTTCATATCAATCAATTTACCCGTATTTGGTTATATGTGCTATATAGCTAATGTGAATGATAAGATATATTAAAACGATATTTTACGTAAATGACACTATCTGAACCTCAAATTTTTTCCAGCTCAATGCGCAACAACGCTATGTGGAATTCCAGCGTCTGGTGTCCCTACAATCCAAGCAAATTAACAAAGAATTAATTTTTGATCGCCGCTTATATCGGCAACTTATGTTGCAGTCGGAGGTGGGACCAAATGCTTTACCTCTAGAGTCTCTGGATAGGGTAAGACTCAGTCACTCTAAAAAAATCGAGTTAATTTAGCTGGACTACTCTTTTCAGTATAATCGCCTAATCAATGAAATGCTGTACATTTACAATGGGGCCAGCATTTGTGCCTATCAGCAGCCGTTCTTATGCAATTTACGTTATATACCCGATCTGAAGGAAATCATGTCCAAATCCAGGGATTGGGATGAACTACAACATACCTGGGTTGAATATCATCGCAAGGCCGGTAGAGAAATGAGAGATGGTTACGAGCAACTGGTGGACGTAATGAATGAGGTGGCCTATGTAAATAGTAAGTTTTGGCAGGAAATTATTGGAACACTTAAATAACAACAAAATCTTCCCTCCCCTCTAATTTCTCGCTATAAACCCTACTCCAGATGTTACAAACGGCGGCGAATACTGGTATTTATCGTATGAATCTGGTAATTTCCGCCAAGATGTCGATATTGTATGGGAACAAATTAGACCACTATATGAGGCCCTTCATGCCTACGTACGACGTCGCCTCCGCGAATACTACGGTCCCGAAAGAGTAAATCGCATTGCTCCCATACCCTCTCATATATTGGGTAACATGTATGCCCAATCTTGGTCTAATATATTGGATATTGTCATACCTTACCCGGGCAAGAAATTGATAGATGTTACTCCCAGAATGTTAGAACAGGGTTACACACCACAACTGATGTTCCAGCTGGCCGAAGAATTTTTCACTTCCATCAATATGTCTGCAGTGGGTCCTGAATTCTATCGAAATTCTGTAATAGAACAACCATTGAATAGAAGAATCTTGTGTGAGCCATCAGCTTGGGATTTCTGCAACAGACATGATTTCCGTGTGAAACTATGCACTGACATTAATCAGAAGAGCTTGATAAGTGTTCATCATGAAATGGCTCATGTACAGTACTTTTTGCAATATAGACATTTGCCTAAGGTGTTCCGGAATGGTGCCAATCCCGGTGAGTTTTAAGACGAAACACTAATGATTGTAGAATATTTTAATTACTGATATCTTCAGCTTTCCACCAGGCAATAGGCGATGCTATTGGTTTGTCTGTGGGTACTCCTCGACATTTCCAAACTTTGGGTCTACTGCAGAGATCGGTGGATGAGAGTAGTTACGATATAAACTATTTGTTCACTACGGCCATAGACAAAGTGGCTTTCATGCCTTTTGCCTTGGCCTTGGATAATTGGCGTTATGACATCTTTAGTGGCAATGCTAACAAACATATGATGAATTGTCATTATTGGAATTTAAGGTGAGATTTTGGAATTCTTAATAAGAGCTAGACCTAGATGTAGACTTACACCTAGACCTAGACCTAGACCTAGACCTAGACCTAGACCTAGACCTA